>JAJIBD010005915.1:0-62946 GCA_021461705.1 Cryptotis parvus | reverse complement strand
ATCCAGTCTCCAGCTAGACTTGTCGGAAACCCAGCCTACAAGGACCCACCCTGCAGAGACCCGTCATTCAGAGGAGAGTATTTGAAGCCCAGGAATGCTCGAGCCATAGACAGAGAATACACCCGCAGAGCAGAAACCAGCATTCCCCAGATTTACCTCCAAATTACTGTGGAATATTCTACCCACCCCCTCTGAGAGAGCCCTCAAAGTAATGAGAGTATAGCATCTGCACGGTAGAGTCTGGCTAGCTGTCCGATGCATGTTCGATATGCCTAAACCAGTAACAGAAATGTTATTTTCCTGACCCCAAAAGAGCCCTTAATACGGCAGTAAGAAAGGCGAAGAAGTCATGGAACCTATGCAAAGTTATCCCTCATACTGGCAATGACCTGAGCCAACCCTAATGCATGCCAAAAACTAAGCTGGTTACTTCAGCATAGATTTGAATCTGAATTTAACAACCCACAGATGATTGTGATGGAGTTTGAAGCTGTTTGTAGTGGCTATAAAGAAGCCCTGGAGTTCCAAAGTATGACTGCTACTTTAAGACAGGATCTTAAAAATGTCAAGTTTACTTTCTCCTCAGTAAATGAGTACTTTCCTTATGGAGTCATTCTGAAAGTGGATGAGTCAGCATTGAGCAAGTGTTGAGTACAGAGTCTGTTCTAGGAGGAACAACTACTGAAGAAGCATCATAGAGAAGATAATGTTAGAGATGACAGTGTTCTCAGGTCCTAACTCAGATGGCATCAAGACATCCGTTTACCTGTAATTAGGCAATGCTGATAACTAACCATGCTTAAATCAAAGCTAGTATTCATAAAAACAAATGAAAAACCATAGCAACATCTACATGAAGTTTAGATAATCAGGTACATGTTTTGCTATATCAGAATATTATTATACCATAGAGCACTTGGGTTGCTCAGACATAGCACAAAACCTTTGGAGCAAAAGATTTAAAAAATATATTACCTGATGCCATCCCTATAAAGATACACATGACATTCTTCAAAGAAATTGACCAAAGACTTCGAAATTTGTATGGAATAATAAACCCCCATGGATAGTTAAAGCAATCCTTGGGAAAGAAGATGGGAGGCATCAACTTTCCCAAATTCAAACTCCTACTACAAAGCAGTGGTAATTAAAAATGTATGGTATTGGAATAAAAGAGACTTGGACTTATGGAATAGAGTTGAGTAGCCTGACAACCAACCTCAAATACATGAACAATTAACTTCGATAAAGGAGCAAAGATTATGAAATGAAGCAAGGAAAGCCTCTTCAATAAGTGGTGCTGGGAAAACTGGGCAGCTACATGTAAAAATGAATTAAGACCTCTGTCTGTCATCATGCACAAAAATCAGATCAAAATGGATTAAAGATCTCAATATCAGACCTGAATCCAGAGTACAAGAAGAAAATATAGGAAAAACCCTTCACGTAAATTGAAGCTAAAGACATCTTCAAAGAAGAAACACCACTAACAAAACAGCTAGAAGAAAGATAAACATATGGGACTATATGGCTAAAAAAACTTCTGCACCTCAAAAGAAACAGTGGATACAAAGAGAGTCCACAGAATGGGAAAGAATACTCACCCAATACCCATCTGATAAGGGATAATATCCAAGATATATCAGAACTTTACAAGAAGAAACCAACTCCATCAAAAAATGGGGAGAAGAAATGAACAGAAACTTCAGCAAGGAAGAAGTTCGAATGGCCAAAAGACATATGAAAAAATGCTCATCATCATTAATCATCAGAGAGATTGCAAATCAAAACAACAATGAGACATCAATTCACACCACAGAAGCTGGCACATATCCAAAAGAGCAAGAACAACAAGTGGGTGTGAATGCGGAGAAAAAGGGACACTGTTGGTGGGAATGTCGACTGATACTGCCTTTTGGAAACAATATGGACATTCCTCCAAAGACTAGAAATTGAGCTCCTTTTGACCCAGCCATACCACTCCTGGGAATATACCCTGGAAGCCAAATACACACAGCGGAAACACAATCTGCACTTTTATTTTCATAGCAGCACTATTCACAATAGCCAGAACCTGGAAACAACCAGTATGCCCGAGAACTGATGACTGGATAAAGAAACTGTGGTACATCTACACAATGGAATACTATGCAGCTCTTAGGAAAAATGAAGTTATGAAATTTGCCTACAAAAGGATGGACATGGAAAGAATCATGTTGAGAGAAATTAGTCAGTAGGAAAGAGAGAGATATAGAATGACTGCATTTATTTGCATGATATATATATACACACACATATCATGACACCAAAATCCAATGTCAGGCAAAACGTGGATCAGGAGGTCTTACCAAAAGTGGAAATTACCACAAACGTGTGGGAGTCAGAGGTTGGGTAAGACAGAAGGGAACATGTGTGAATAAATGTTGAAAGGGCTAATACCAACCTAGAATGGAGCATTAAATACAGGCAAAAAAATGCACATGATGGCCTCTAAGTGTATGGGAAAACCCACAATGTATAAGAGAAGGAAAAGAGAGAGAGGGAGAGAGAAAAGAGATAAAGAACCTACCATTTAGGCAGGCTATGGGAGGAGGGAATTGGGGACATTGGTGGTGGGAAAAGGGCACTGGTGGAGGGCGGGGTGCTGCAACATTATGTGACCGAAACCTCTAAAAGATGAACAACGTTGTAATTGTATATCTCACGGTGGTATAATAAAATATTTAATAAAAACATAAAAAATATATTACCTGACCATTGACAATGTGCAAGTGACACCTATGGAAATGAGGTTGGTAACGGTTTGGGAAAGAAAATTGGCAATCAGGTGTTCTTGACAAATGACTGTGCATTGATTTATTGGTAAGCAACTATAATCATCTGCCTGAAAACTGCAGCCGGAGCTCTTGTGAATCAGTTTGGCAGGCTTCAGGGAGTGACCAGATAAGTACCTTATTAACAGTGCTTAAGGCCTATTTTAATAAGAAAACTATCTGAAAAAATGCCATCACAGTTAAATTTTTTTTTTGTCATGAGTTAAATTTGTTTTTGTCGGCTGTTGTTTTTCTTAATCAAGTTTGTTTTCACAGGTTGTTTTGTCCCTGATTCCTGTTCTGTCAAGATTAAATAGCAGGCGATAGAACTCAATCCTGTGAGTCCTGCTTTTGATTGGCTGATGTGTTCTTTGTGATAAATTATTTTTTAATACCTTCGATAATTTTATTTTATTTTTAAAGTATTTTATTACACCGTGAGATATAAAAATAAAAAAGATATACAATTAAAAAGTTCATGTTTGGTTTTGGCCATCAGTGTTCCAGCACCTCGTCCCTCCACCAGTGCCCATCCCCACCACCAACATCCCCGGTTCCCTCCCCATTCCCCAGCCCACCTCCATGGCAGGTTCTTATTTCTTTCCTTTCTCTCTCTTTCTCTTTTCCTTCCTTCCAGACTATGGATTACAGAACATACATTAAAAGGTTGTCATGTGTATCCCCTGCATCTATTTAATGCCCAGTTCCAGGTTGGCATTAGTACCCTTGACTATTAGTAGCACCCTGTTCCATTTTCTGTCTTACCTAACCTCTGACTTCCACACGTTTGGGATAATTTCCACCTTTGACAAGACCTCCTGATATATGTTTCACTTGACCTTGGATATTGGTATCATAATATGTACATATATATTTATGCCATGCAAATAAATGCAGTCATTCTGTATCTGTCTCTCTCCTTCTGGCTAATTTCACTCAACATAATCTTCTCCATGTCCATCCATTTGTAGGCAAATTTTATAACTTCATTTTTTCCTAACAGCTGCATAGTATTCCATTGTGTAGATGTACCAGAGCTTTTTTATCCAGTCATCGATTTTCGGGCACTCTGGTTGCTTCCAGATTCTGGCTATTGTGAATAATGCTGCTATGAACATAAAAAGTAGGGATGGTGTTTCCGCTGTATTTTTGGCTTCCCAGAGTAGATTCCCAGGAGTGGTATGGCTGGGTCAAATGGGAGTTCAATTTCTAGTCTTTGGAGGAAAGTCCATATTGTTTTCCAGAAAGGCTGTACCAGCCGGCATTCCCACCAACAATGGATGAATGTCCCCTTTTCCCCCACATCCACGCCAGCACTTGTTGTTCTTGCTCTTTTGAATATGTGCCAGTCTCTGTGGTGTAAAAGTGGTACCTCATTGTTGTTTTGATTTGCATCTCTCGATGATTAGTGATGATGAGCATTTTTTCATATGTTTTTTTTGCCATTTGAATTTCTTCCTTGCTGAAGTTTCTGTTCATTTCTTCTCCCCATTTTTTGATGGGGTTGTTTGTTTTCTTCTTGTAAAGTTCTACCAGTGCCTGATATATCCTGGATATTAACCCCTTATCAGACGGGTATTGGGTGAATATTCTTTCCCATTCTGTGGACTGCCTTTGTATCTTAGTCACTGTTTCTTTTGAGGTGCAGAAGCTTTTAGTTTCATGTAGTCCCATATGTTTATCCTTTCTTCTAGTTGCTTTGTTAGTGATGTTTCACCTTTGAAGATGCCTTTAACTTCAATGTCGTGGAGGGTTTTTCCTATATTTTCTTCAATGTACTTTTATGGATTCAAGTCTGATATTGAGATCTTTAATCCATTTTGATCTGATTTTTGTTGCATGGTGTTAGACACAGGTCCAAATGGTGATAAATTCTTCAAACCTCTTGGGGGGGGCCCTGGAAGCTCAGTAGCTCAATGAATTACATCTGTTACATTTTTGAAAGTCTTAGAACCAGTTGAAGTATGCAACAACAACAATTCCTGTATGTGCGCTGAAAGCATTGCAAGATTTGCTAAGTGTCTTCTAAACACTGTAAATCCTTTCTGTAGTTCCATGTAATCTGCTTGGTCAATACGTTGCCTTTTTATGTCAAGAACCCCCAGTTTTACCCAAGAGAGAGTGGTAAGTGTGAACATTTAGTTTTTCTTAAAGTGTGGAATGAGTAACTGGTTTTGTGTTAGTTACTCTCAAATTTTATTCTCCAGTTTTAGAAATAGCATTCATTGCTTTATACAAAAGCAATGAAAATGGGGTTTGAGGGTCACATTACTTCCTCAGAATTCTCTGGCTAATAAATGAGCCCAAATTCAAACCTAGGTTTTTTGGATTTCAAACTTGATGCTTTTATCTATTATTACACTCTAGTCTCTTATTTCAGTAATATTAAAATCAGAATCGTTGCTCTGTTTCCCAAGTTGACACCCACTGTTTATAAATCCTATGTGAAATTGCTCTTGTTTCCCAAGTAGACACACACATTCTATAAATCCTATGTTAAATTGGGATTAGAAAAGTTCCAATTAACTTCTCTCTTTCCAAGTACTTCTCCACAAGTACATTTTTTTTTCTCTTAATATTTCTGATAATCCATTTTGTACTCAGATATGGTTTGCCTTTGCTCCTTTGTTGACTGTAAACATTATAATAATACCAATAATGATGATAATTAACACTGTGTAAAAGCTTCTATGTGCCAGTGCATTATGTACTTCCATATATGATATTACATTCAGTTTTTAGACAGCTCTTTAGGTGACAGTGTGATGATTGCTTGCACTGTGCAATGCCTTACCCAGATTAGGAGATCAGGGTTTGCCCAAGGGCACACAGCTAATAAGACTTGGGATTTAAGAATAGTTCTTTCAGATTCTAACTATCAATCTCTCAACCAATATCTTTTCAGCAGAGACTATATCTTAATTACATTTGTGGCTTTCTTTCAGGGTCTAGGATCAGGCCCAGGGAATGTTTATGAAATTGTTAAGTACTTGTTTGACTTAGAACCTGCCACGTGTTATTCTTGGGGAAAGTTGGGCATATATTTGGTATTGGGAAATAGTGTACAAAGCTATTTCAAAAGAATCTGAGAATAAATGTGATCTTCAAGAAAAGTGTGTGATGTCAAATAAGGAAGAGGTGATGAAGATGAAGATTGTATTTTGTGCACTGTACCCACACAAAAAGTATTTATTTTAATGGGCTACTGTTAATGTATCTACTCTCCTGTTGATTCACATTGTTATTTTATTTCTAATTCTGAACCATTATAATTAAACCTGCTCGAATGTTTTCTTTCTTACAAATGTTTTTGTGCACGTATGCATTCTTTTTCTTGGGCTTTTATCTAGGAGTTATCTTGCTAAGTCATTAAGAATAAAATGTTTAATTTTCTTAGGCACTTTCAAATAGTTTTCCAAAGGAATTATTTTATTTTGCACTTCCACCAATAATATATGAGGGCTGCCTGCCCCTCCAGGTGTTGCAGGTGTGGCTGCGGTGCCTGGCTGTGTCAGCAGGTGGCAGACAGGAGACAGGCTTGTCTACATCCAGGGCTCTACCCCATGGGCCCTGGATGGTTGATGGTCTGCTGGGTCCCCTAGAATGAACCCAGAGCCATGGCAGAGCCTGGCAAGCTACACGTGGTGTATTTGAATGCCAAAAACAGTAACAATAATGGACCTCATTCCCAACAAATGGAGTCGTTACTGGCACCCGCTCGAAGCAAATTGATGAACAACGGAAAACAAGTGAAATGTGTATGAGGGTTTCCCACGCCCTAACTTTCACTTGACATTATTAGTTTTGTAAATCTTATTCATTGCATCAATATGTGCTTTCAATTTCTGTTATGACTAATGATAAGCCTTTTCATATGCTTAGCACCAATGAAACAGAACAACCTACAAAAAACACCTAACACATGATTATATGGCAAAATCATAAAGAAATCAGACACAATAAAGAGTATGTATATTCGCATTTCATCTATGAATTTCCAGAACCAGGGAAACTCTTTCATGCGGACTATAGTTAAAGTTAAATAATGGTTATTTCACTACAGGGCAGTGATTGTCTAGTGGCAAGAGTTTTGTAGGTAATGAAACTGTTTTGCAGTTATCATTGAGGTGATCATATGGGCATATATAAATGAAATTTACCTCAGTAGTTTAATATTGACAAACTTCAGTATTTATTTGCCAAATGGGGGCTGGAGAGATAGTTCAAGACCAAGGTGCTTGCCTTGCACAGAGTTGGGCCTGTCCATCTCTGGCATCACGTATGATCCCCAAGCACTGTATGGAGTAATCCTTGAACACTGACCCAGAGGTAAGCCCTGAGCATTACCAGGTATAGCCCCCAAACAAACAAAAACTTAAACAAAAATCTGACAAATGAATTCATTTGAGTTGAAGAAGGTTGGATCATCCTTTTGAGGAAACTATCAAGGAAAGGGACTACTTACAGCCCCGTTAGTCCCCTCCCCACATCCCATAACATCTTTCCCTGGCATGCACCACTGTGGTCAACTAAAGAGAAATACTGCTATACTTACTGGCCTACCACTGCTCTATTTTTTGGACACTGTCCTTTCGTCCACCAGGCAAGAAAACCCTCTTAGTTTTAGGAACTTTTTCAACTAAATACGCCCCTCAATTTTATTAGTAATGATGTTCTTTTCCTTTCCAATGGGAACTTGATAGGAATAATTTAGTTTGCTGAGTTCTTTAATTTTGTTGCCACTAACTCTGCTGTATAAAATACAAAAGTTGGGCTTCAGGCTTTGGGATTACTGGTATTGATTTTCTTTTTAAGAACTAATGCAATTATGTTATTCTATAGCTATCTCTGTTCTTTTCTGCAGTATACAAGATGAGAATCTTATTTTCTTCCTTGCCAAGGCAGTGCCCTAAATAGGTACATATAAGCTATTATACATTTGTATATTAGAATCATTGAAATCACTAGCTCTAGTCCTTTATTATCACTTCCCATCATGCAGCAGTTATGTGTACCTAGGTCGAGAAATCAACATGATGAACGACCTAAAACCTGAGCTGCGCAGGAGGAAGAGAGCGGCATGGAATGCCTTCAAAGGCATCGAAGAAATAGCTAAAAGGACAAAAATCCTCCAGCTCCGGGCACATCTCTTTGACTCCACCTTTCTCCCTGCATTAACATACGCCTCAGAGACCTGGGCCATATGAAAGTAGGATGAGAATGCTATTCGGGTCTCCCAGAGAGGAATCGAAAGAGCTATGCTTGGAATATCACGCCTCACTCAAGTGAGAGAAGGAATCTGGAGTTCTGACCTACATTGCTATTCCAGAATCAGGGATGCTGTCTGTTTGCCAAGGCATCGAAAATCAGATAGGCTGGACATGAAATGCGATTTGGAGACAACCGCTGGACTAGAGCCATTACTGACTGGATCCCACGGCATGTCAAAGATCACGTGGCAGCCCTCCTACAAGATGATCAGACTTCCTTGTAAAGACCCTGAAGGAACGGTTTGAGGCTCTTCATATTCCTGAATCAACCAGATGCCATTGGGCTACATTGGCACGTGATAGGGTCCAATGGAAATGTTACTGGCGCCCGCTCAAGCAAATCGATGAATAACGGGATTCAAGTGATCAAGTGATTTACTTGATTTATCTTGTCAGTGTGCCAAAAGGATTCTTATATGATGAGGACCACTTTTATTAGTCATAACCATAGGCAAGAGATACAAGATTTTTCTGGAACAATTTTATATTCTACCTCTAACATGCTGTTTAATGTTTCCATTATGTTGCTGAAAAATTATGGTAAAGTAACACAAAAGAAGACTTGCCATGTTAAGCTGCAAAAGATAGTGAGGTGGGTAGGGTGCTTGTCTTGTAAATGTCTGACTTGGGTTTGAGTCCAGCTAGAGTGGTCCCTGAGTACAGAACAAGGAATAATACTGAGCAAGCTGGGTGTGGCCACCAAACAAAATGTTGCCATCTTAGTCATTCTTCTGTTCAGTGACATTAAGTTCATTCTCATTGTTGCACATCCATCACAACCATTCATCACTAGAACACTTTCCTCCAGATTTTTAAATTAGGCACTATTATTAACAATACTATTACCAATGGACACATACATGGAGCCTCACATACATGGGGCAGAGCTGCTACCAGCTCTCCATGTACCCAGCTGATCACGAGGTGCCCGGGAGGGATGGCGGTTTCTAGCCCTGGCCCGTCACCCCAGCAAGAAGCCAGAGGACCCCCATACCATGAGGGCCGCCATTTTCTCCCCTCTCATCAGAACTCCACCCAGCAGAAGACTGATCACAGCCTGGCTCGTGTGGCCGCTGGTGGCGGTGCAGTTTATCAATAAATGCTCAAGATTAGAGGTGACTACAAGAGTATCAACCCGCACAGCAGATCCTGGCAAGCTACCCATGTTGTATTTGATATGCCAAATACCAGTAACAATTTTAGACCTCATTCCCATGACCTGATGGCATGATTTGAGACTCTTTATGTTCCAGGAGCAAGCAGATGCCCTTGGGCTCTACTAGCATGTGACAGGACGTGATTAAGATGCTACTGGTGCCGCTGGAGCAAATCGATGATTAAGGGGATGACAAGTGATACAAGTGATTACCAATGGAGTTTAGTGCATACAATGTTCCAAGCCACGCCCACCATCAGCATGTCAATATCTCTCTATCAGTGTGTTTCCTCCGAACCCTTCTCCTATTTTACCTTGGAAGCCCCTACTATTTCTTTATATTCCACATGTGTAGGAAGCCTGCTGAGAGTTTCTATGTTGATAGGCAGCACACTCACAAAATTGGGTAAACATTTAAGTTTCAGGAACTGCAATTAGTATATAATAGTATTTGACCCTTCCATGCATCATATTTTGTGCAACATGGGTTTTTTTTTTGGTATCTTTAAATGAAATATTTTTGTTTTGCACTTGATTTATTAATTTTAATTTTGGGGGGGGGGCAGTAGTATCTAGGAACTCCTGGCCATCCTGGTGTCTGTGGAGGGTCATGTGTTGTCAGGAATCAAACTAATTATCTCTCATGTACGACATGAACTTTTACCCTTTAGTACTTTTCCCAAACTCTGCAATCATTTTTTGTATTTTCTATTCAGGTGTCAGCAGCTACTCAGTTCCATGCTTATGGACAATGCGGAAGAGTTACTTACTCAATGTTTTTCTTCTCTTTGACAGGACATTAGCAAAGTCATTTGGAAAATGTGACTTTGGTCACGGGTCCATCCAGAGAAGTTAACAGATGACCGAAATAATATGGCTTCTAGTCTGATGCAGAGAAATTAATTTTTTGAAACTATTTCTTTTGGAGGAGAATACTCAACATTTTAATGGTCTGCACTTTAATTAGCTTAAATTATAATGGGTAAAAAGTGAAAGACTTTAATTTTAAATTGGCGATTGTCATTATGCACACCTTTCAGATGTTTATTTGAGAGTAGAGAGAAAATGGTTCCAATGATCACTAGAGCAGTATAAAGCCTCTTATGAATAAAACATGCCATGTAATTGCAGTGAAGTAGCCAACACACATACATGTAGAGTCAATGCTTATTATCCCACCAATTAACACAGAACATTAAGCAGGACTAAAGCTTTGTTATTGCTGTAATCCACCACTCACTCAAGAGAGACTAAAGTCTAGCTAATCCTTGGGTTCTTAATTTAGAATTTTAATTCCCACAGTGGAAAGAAATCAGTGAAAATACACTTGCAGATTTGAAGAAAAAAATGGAAAGAATTGCTTACTGAAGGAATTGTAAAGGAAAAGCTCACCGCATTAAAAAATAATTTTGGGGTGGTGGTGGTGGTGGTTTAAACTATACCTGGTGTGCCCAGATCTGACCCCCTGGCTCTGTGCTCAGGGATCATAAGTGGTACTGGGGATTGAACTAGTATCAGTTGCATGCAAGGCAAGTGTCTTACCCTGTATCGTTTCTCTGGTTTTGTTCACTAGAATTTTACTAGAATTGTAGCTTACAAGAAGAAAAAGACTTTCAAAGTCATCTGAAAAGGTTTGATTATGTTCTAACCTTTAATTATTTTTAATAATGCATTCAATTCTTTACATCAATACATGAAAGGGATATAATGAAAAAAAATCCCTCCTCTTGCTCTGTTTTATCTTCCATTTTCCATGTTTCCAAGCCTGAATTAGCTGTCAAGTCTGAATTTTTATTTTTTCCTGAGAAAAATTCCATGTGGGATCCGAGAGATATTATAGCAGGTAAGGCACTTGCTTTTGCATACAGCTGACCTGGGTTTGGTCCTTGGCATTGCATAGGGCACCAAAGCAACTCCAGGAGTGATCACTGAGCACAGCATCAGTAAGCTCTAAGCATTGCCAGAAGTGGCTCCAGCCTCCACCACTACCTCTCTCCCACCAAAAAAGGAAATTAAAGAATAGACAATCCTATGAAAGTTCTTCAGATAGAACCACGATGACTTTAAGTACCCTAGGAAATGAAAACACCCAAGATAGAAATCTTGTCTGAAATAATTCATACACCCAGAGAAAACATATCAGAGTGACAGTTCCTCCCCTCTCTTCATAGTGGGCCTCAGAGCCTGTGGGCCTGCTGCTCTATTTCTAATGAGATACGTTCTATACTTTGTAGAGGAAAACGAGTCACGACACTGTTCAGCTCAATATCTGGGAGTATTTGCAGCCGTCACTATTATCCCAGTAGAGCTTCAGGCTGTCTTTCCTCTGACCTGAGGATCAGCCTTTTTTCGTGCTTCTATTTCATCTGCTTTTATCTCCTCTTGCCTGTGTGCAAGAACTGTGTGCCCAACCTTGATGCAGACCTCTAGTTTTCTCTATATTGCTCAATGTAATTTTTAAACCCAGTGTTTTTTTTCTGCTAGTGCAGAATATGAGACTAATCTTCTCTGAAATGGTAAAATATAATATAATTTCCACTGGTCTCTGTTGAAATCCATGTGATTTAACCTGGAATGATGTGGATTCCCAGCATACTAGCAATATTTATGTTATAAAAGCTGTTTTGTTTACTATATGTTGGATCTCTTTTTCAGCATAGGTGCACATGGGAATGTAAAAAATATCATGTTAATAAAACTGTGCTTATAGAACTTAAAATAACTGGCAATATATCTTCTGAGTGGCATATTTTAAAGTGGACAGATACAAATAAGATAACCAGTTTGTAAACAGAATTATCTGCTCTTGAGACCAGCAGTGATATTAACATACTGAAGAATCTATTTTGGGAATTTTTATTTCTCTAACAAAATATATTGCCTCATGAGCAATATATGCCTTTCAGAAAAGAGGGCATCAATGTGTTACTCTGAACTCTTTTAGCACCCATCATGATGATCTATTGTTACATGGTACGTCTGTTTGAGAAAATTCTACTACCAATGTAAGTTGTCAAATCTTTGTGGGTTTCTGGAGCACAAAACACCGAAAAGGACAAAGAAAGACTAACTGATGCATCACTTATCTGTTATCTATACTAAGCCATAGCTCCATAAACCAAAACTGATATCACTATCAGCAAGAATTGCTATCACTTTATATCACTGTATCACTGTCTTCCTGTTCATCATCAATTTGCTCGAGCGGGCCCCAGTAACATCTCCATATGTCCTGTCTCATGCTAGTAGAGCCCAAGGCATCTGATTGCTCCAGGAACATAAAGAGCCTCAATCCATTCCGGAATGAGGTCAATAATTGTTACTGGTATTTGGCATATATATCAAATACAACACGGGTAGCTTGCCAGGCTCTGCCGTGCAGGTAGCATACTCTTGTAGGCATCTCTAAGTCCAGCATTTATTGATGAACTGCACGGCCGCTTGCAGCCGCACGAGCTGGGCGCTGATAGGCTGATCTGCTGGGTGGAGGTCTGACGAGAGAGAAGTCCGGATGTGGAAAATGGAGGCCCTCATGGAATGGGGGGGTCATCTGGCTTGTTTGCGAGGCTCTGCTGGGGTGGTGGGCCAGGGCTAGAACCTACCATCTGTCCTGGCCTCGTGAGCAGCTGGTCACAGGAGAGCCAGTAGAAGCTCTGCCCCATGTCTGCGAAGTCTCTGGACCGGCATCACTTTATATAACTTGAGATTTCTTCTTAAACACACAATTTATACCTAATTTACATCAGAACACATTTTATAACATTTAACACTTTTTCATAGGTTAAAATAGATTTTTTTTTAACATGCTCATTTGTCCAACTGGACATTCAGTAATGGAACACTTACTGGGTGCCCACTGTGTACGACATGATGTCAAGGGCTTGGGTTTATGATAGGGTCCCTACCCTATGATGCTTACATGTGGTAGATTATACAGGCAACAAACATGAAAATTGATGATTTTGACAAGGACATCTAACACAACATTATGGACTAGAATGGAATGAAAGATTTCCGTAGAAGGCAACTTTAGGTTGAGGACTCAGTGATGGCCTTTCTGAGGATACTAGAGCTGAGTCCTGAGAAATGTGTCAGCTTTGTGAAGAACTGGGGAGAAGCTTTTTAGATAGAGGAAATAGAAGGTGAAAAGTTTTTAAGTGTGGTCAAGGAGCCCTTGGGGCAGGAGCAGAGTGAGTGAGAAGCTGAAGTGTGGTCTTTTCTGCCATGCTTGGAGGACTGATATTCATCCTTAGGCAATGGTGAGTGTTTTGTAGACTGTTCTGTAGAATGTTTCCCATATGTTAAGAAAGTAGAGAGTAGACTACAATAAACAATGGATTGGTGTAGTGTAAGAACTGCTGGTAACTGGATTATAGATGAAATAGTTAATTCATGAGAATGATCGAATATAAGGAATTTGCACCAGAGATGAAGGGAAAAGGAGAGAATCAAAGCTAACATTTTATAGCCTCCAGGGAGATAATATAGGGTATGGTGGCTGCCACTGCTAAAGGGAACCAAGACGACTCACAGGCAGGTAGTTTGGTGAACCAGCTGTGGAATTTTTTGGAGTTCTTTGGTATTAAAACTTATTTTCAGAATAGTTTTGAGACCTTGACAGTATAAGAACAGACAAAATCATGCAATTTGCTGCCATGTGGATGGACTGGGAGAGTGGAGCTGATTATAAAGAAGAGACAGATACAAAACAATCTCTTGTATGTGGGATACAAAGAAACATGGTGGGCTGGAGCGATAGCCCAGCGGTAGGGCGTTTGCCTTGCATTCAGCCAACCCAGGTTCAATCCCCGGCATCCCATATGGTCCCCCGAGACCACCAGGAGTAATTCTTGAGTACAGAACCAGGAGCAACCCCTGAGCATCGCCGGGTGTGACCCAAAAAGCAAAAAAAAAAAAAAAAACAAAGAAACATGGTAGAAAAATAACAAAGTACAAAGGCAATAGAACCTGGCAACTGGTCTACAAAAATAAGTTGATCATGATGGGCAGATTTGGGTAGGGTAGGTTATCTAGGACAGGGTGGTGGACTTTGTGGTGGGGAATGACTTGTTGGAAATAGTATGTGTGCTGCCCTATCATCAACAGTATTACAAACCACTTTCCCTAAAATTAAAGTATTAGTTTAAAATTTTAATTTTTCATTGAAGTACATGGCTACAACAGTATGATTGTTTATACTTTATTTCTGCCAATTTTAGAGGTGAATGAAACAGGAAAGGAAGCAAAGCAGAGGAAGAGAATGTGCATGAGGGAGTTAAAGACTTTAGGGTCTTTCGTGGACACCAGGAGGAAGTGGACTAATATAGTAACAGTTAGGAGACATGGAATGGAGAGGGATAATTCAGAATTCAGCTGTTAGTTCACAATTCACTCATCTGGTGCCATGCTAATTTGAAGGAAATGAAGTTAAATAAGACACTTGTCCTTCCCTTGAGGAAATTCTTGTCTGAAGCAAAGGACAGGGACAAATAAGTGATGTCAACAGGGGATTGCTGATAAAATTCAATATCTGTGGCTGGCAGGGAGCTTGCTTTGTACATAATAAATCTGGGTATGATCCCCAGCACTGCATATAATTGCCACTGATCACTGCCAGTAGTCACTTAAGAGACAGAATTGGAGTAACCGTTGAGCACCACTGGGAGTGCCTCAGCCCCACAATTATTTATGGATGAAGTAGTCATGCATATGTGTGCACACAAACACACACATGCATCTGGGTAAGTCTGAGGGAAATATATCTTGGTCCTGGCAGGGATTAGGACAGGCAGAGACTAGTTGATGAGTAAAAAAAGAGCAAGAAGAAAGAGACTAAGTGGAGTTTCATCTACTGGAAACTTCAGGTCATCATCAAGAGGATCAAAATTTGGCATCTCTTGTCAACTATTGGAGGAGACATGTCAGGACTTCTGAATTTCCTAAAGTCTGGAAATGCTTACCATTAACTCAGAAAACTTCTAAGAGGTTGTGTGGAACCAAATGATACGTTTTTGTTGGCTGGGTGAGACACTGGACTGATGATTAGCAACCTATGTACTATTGATGAAAAGGGTCTTTGATTCCATTCTTGGCCTCAGCATTTGGGGAGTCTATAGCACATATCTGGTTAAATTCAGTGATTTTAGCCTTGGGTTACCAAATAGTACTTCACAAGGACATTGGAGCCCAGCAATTCATTTCCTCATGTGGCAAATGATTGCGTACTGTGTACTCAATAATGTTCTTTTCAACAATTGAAAATCTGCATAAAATCTAGGATGACCCATTAGAGTTTCATTGCCCAATATGGGAACTTCTAGTCACATGAGACTATTGATATTTTGATTGAAATGAACTGGAATTAGCTTAAAGTAAAATTTCCATTCCTTAATCATAGTGGTCAGATTTAAATTACTTAATAGCTACATGTGACTGGTGGATTATTTATTCGACAATGAAGATGTGAATATTTATCATTTTAGAAATCTCAGTGCCACACTAGATTTTTTATTCTATATGAATGGAGAATTTGTCAACTTTGCTTACTGTTGCATTTTGGATATGAGGTACACAGTTTAGAGCACACAGGTGCTTTATAAACATAAATTGATTTACTGCTTAATTGGTTGAGATACTGTTTTCTGAGAAAGCCAGCTAGATTAAACAAGTAAACCAAGGAAATGTCTTTACTTGTAGATACAAAACATTTTGAAAAGTTTCTTAGATGTGTCTTTTAGAAGCTAATTCTGTACTGTCTATGTTATTTCAATTGGAAATGAGATGAAATGCTTGGAGGATTAAATAGATTTTGTATATACTTGGCTACCCTGAATGATTTCATGATCCAAAATTTCCAAATAATTGTGACAAAGGCTTGGGTGCCATGGTTCTGTACTTAAATCTTTTCATCAATGGATAGATTTTTATAGCCATTCTAAAAATCTCTAAGAACATCCAGTTCTTCATCCTCAAATACAAAATGGTTAATCATCATACATTATCACTAGGGAAATAGCCTAAATATTTAAGAATGTCTATTTTAATCAGAAAAATCTGGATTTAATTATGTCTGCATTATTTCTAACTGATTTAATACACTTCTGATTTTCCAGCATCACACTAAGGGCACTATTGTAATCCTCATTCTTTAAAAAAAGGAAACTGAGGCAAACAGGGAATGATTTCTAAGGTAACACAATTATGAATGTGATGTTGGGAGCTACTGCAATAGCACAGAGAGTAAGGCACTTGCCTTGCACATGGCCTACCCTTGTTTGAAAACCCTCATCTCATATGATCTCTCAAGCACTAAGTATCGCAGAATGTGCTTCCTACATCCACTCCCCGGAAATACTCTGACAAACAAACAAGAAGTGTGGTGGAATTGTCATTCAGTCCCAACCTTATCATCTGACCAAGATGTCTCTGTTCTTTCTAAGTCTCTATGTCTCTGTTCTTTCTAAGTTTATTTAACTTCTCTGGGCCTATTTCCTCACTTATAAAATAGCAATAATACTATGTGACTCACATAAGTTGTTAAAAAGGGAAAAGTCTCTTAGCACAATACATGTCAGTTACATTGGATTTGTTGACTTTTTCATTTTATTTTTTCAATAGGGTTTATACACTGCATGGTAGCACACCCATGCATTACCAGTGATTGAACTCAGGCCTTGCACATGCTATACAAATGCTCTACCACCTGCTCTATTCCCCTGCTCTTGTATTTGCTTACATTAAAAGAAGACATTTATTAAGAATTTTTTTAAAAACACAAAACAGTTTTACCATAAAATTAATACACAAGTGACAAGACCACAGGGTTTACCAGTCAGACTTACCAGTCAATCAAAACCAAGATGGATGAGAAAATAAAATCTCATACTCTCCTGGAGAGAGCATAACTTGTAAGGAATTGAAAATGTATAAATTAAAAAATATTCATATCCTTGAGTCATGAAATTCATACCCTGAAACTTATTTTTGATATTTTGCTAATGTGTTTTCAGTGATGTGTGTTCAAGAATATTCATTGCTTAGTATTTCATATAGCAGAAAAATGACCTAACATTCAATCTGAGTCCTTTAGTAGAAAAGTCACTAAATTAGGGGTCAAGAAGCTTTTTCTATAAATGGCCAGATAACAAATAATTTAGACACTATCAAGTGAATCAGCAGACCAGCCTATCACAGCCCGGCCTGCCGGCTGCAAACAGCCGCGCGGTTCATCAATAAATGCTGGACTTAGAGATGACTACAAGAGTATGCTACCTGCACAGCCTGGAAAGCTACCCGTGTTGTATTTGATATGCCAAATACCAGTAGCAATTATAGACCTCATTCTGGAATGGATTGAGGCTCTTTATGTTCCTGGAGCAATCAGATGCCCTTGGGCTCTACTAGCAGGAGACAGGACATATGGAGATGTTACTGGGGCCCGCTCGAAGTAAATCGATTATGAACGGGAGGACAGTGAAGACAGACAGTGATCAAATGAAAACACACAGACTGTATACAAACCAATGGCATGACTGTGTTCCAGTGATATTTAATTTACAAACAGGTGATTTAAAAAACAGGTGCCCTATTGGATTTGACTTGTGGGCTATCATTTGCTTCACTCCAGTTCCAAATAAACTCTGATACAGTCATATAAAGGATTGTAGATACTGGGAAAAAATCACAAAAGAAAGAACTGAAGAAAGCAAAAATAAAACATTTGGAGTTTAATATAAATTTGTGGTTACCAGAAGGGAAATGAGAAGGCAGTGAGAAAATAAGGAAAAGGCAGCAAATTGCCTAGTGAAGGTTAAAATTGAACTTTAAGTGGTAAACTTAACATATTATGATGATGATGATGATGATGATGATGATTGATAATGATGATGATGATGATGATGATGATGATTGTGTGTGAGTTTGAGAGAGAAAGAGAGAGACTGACTTGGTAATGCTAAGAAGTTATTACTTGCTCTGTGCTCAAGGCTGTCTCCTGACAATGCTGAGAGATTCAAATAAGGGTTGTTAGTATTAAAGATATGAGAGAGAGAGAGAGAGAAAAGATAAAGAAGCTTCCATAGAGGCAGGTTAGGGAGGGGGAGGAATTGGGGACATTTGTGGGAAATAGGCACTGATGGGGGATGGCTGCTGGAACATTGTATGACTGAAACCCAAACATGAATATCTTTGTAATTGTAAAAAAAAAAGTGTATCTTAACCCCTGTACTTTCGCTCTGGCCTCAGTATGCTGACTTTCAATGATGCACATCTGAAATCTATTTACTATTCTAATGCAATATTACTTCAACAGATCACTGTCACTGTCTTCCCGTTGTTCATCGATTTGCTTGAGCGGGCACCAGTAACATCGCCATACGTCCTGTCGTAGCAAGTGTAGCTCAAGAGCATCTGCTTGCTCCAGGGACAGGAAGAGCCTCAAACTATTCTTCAGGTCATAGAATTGAGGTACATAATTGTTACTAGCTTTTGGCATAACAACTAAGACAAATAAAACACGGTTAGCTTGCCAGGCTCTGCCGTGTGGGTGGTATACTATCAGTAGAAGGCTCTCATCTCTGCATTTACTGATGAAACGTATAGGGGAAAGATCAGGTTTTCTCTTGGAGCTCTGAGGAACTATGGAGTCTGGATATTGAGAATGACTGACCGCATGATGTGTGGATTGCTATGGCTTCTTGTTAGGCTTACTGGGATGATGGCATCAGTTAGAACCTGTCTAGAATTGTATACAGTGTATAAATGTGAAAGATACTGGGAAGGACCTTATGCTAACATTATCTAAGAATATTGTGCGGCTGGGAAGCGGCAAGAGAGCTGTGGGTCTGGTGTGGGCGTGTCTCTCATCAGGGAAGCTGGCATGGAGGTGGAGAAAGGCGGGGCCCAAATCTCTGATCGACTCTGGCCAGCATGGTCCCAACCCCGCCCATGTGAGGGAACCCTTGGAGCAATGTTGGACTCGGCCAGGGCTGGCTGAACCCCCTTACCGGAAGGTCAGCTCCATGGATTGCTTCCACATAGGGCCGGCTGAGCAGCGCAGCTGTGGGGTGGGTCTGGAGTGGATGGGTCTGGATCCTTCCGGGTTACAGAGGAGCTGTGGGTCTGGCGTGGGCGTGTATCTCATCCGGGAAGCTGGCATGAGGGGTGGAGGAAAGGGTGGGGCCCAAATCTCTGCTCTGAGTTGGCCTGCGTGGTCCCAACCCCGCACGTGAGCGAAGCCTTGGAGCAATGTTGGACTAGGCCAGGGGCCGAGTTATTAACAGATAAGTCTAGCAAAATACAAATCTAACAAGTAACATAAAAGGAGTAGAAAATAATTCCCAAAATACACATTCAAGTGGAAAAAATCACAATACAGCAAGCAATTAAAGTGTATCTACCATATGCTAGTCACTGCTCTAAGAGCTTTACCTACCTCAGATAATTAGTATTCATAGTTATCTCAAGAACCCCTACTATTTTCCCTCTATTTTATAGGAAAGAAGATAAAACAGGGGTACATTTAGTTACTTGATCAACTTCCTGTAATTGCTAGGTGGTAAGATCTAGATTCCAATCATAATTTTAAATCCAAGGCTAAGCTCTTATCCTACTAACTACTGCCTTTTAGAACAGGGAGTTCCAGACAGCATGTTACCCAAAATGTGTCATCATATTAGAGTTTCTCAACCTATGCTTCACTAACACTTCCTTAGATAAATGTCTTAGGCATTTTTGCTCTAATAAAATTTTAACACCACAGATAAAGATTTTTTGTGCTTATGCATAAAGACCAGGATTTTATTTTTCTGCTTTATCCACCCCCTAAAACAATTTTTTAGCTCTTTGGGGGAAATACTGTCTTTACTTAGAATGAGTGAATGGTATATGTATTTACATAGATCTTTTATGAAAGAATCTATGAGGAAACAATAACACAGTGGTTTCTTCTGGGGCTATAGTCTGGGAGGTTCAGAGATGGCCAACCTCTGATTATCCTCCTTCCTACAAAATATTGTAGAGGAAATAAATTCCATTGGGTGGTGAAAATAAATAACCATGTTGAAGAGGAGGGAGCAGCTCTCCAGGGGAGCACCTGCTGAGCTCCCCTCATTTGTCCTAGGCTGGCCATGGCTCAGGAGCACTAATGAGCCTCTGGGTCCCCAGGAAGTCCTTGATGGGGGAAGACTGCCATTTTTCACTTCTGGAGGGAGAGTTTGTTTGCATGGCTTCACTGGTTCAGTTGACAGTTGCTCCTTCCCTTTTCCACACAAGAGGCTTTCAGGATCCTTTGTTCCTCACAAACAACTCAACATTGGGGAGAAAGAAATATTTTTAGTGAGTCTTTTAATCCCTGGTGAGATCATATCTAGGCCTTACTTCTTCTGGCTCCCAGAGTTACCCTCTGAGGTCGTTACATTTGCAATATGCTTTTCATTTATTTTTTGTTTCCCACGAGTGAAGATGCCACTGAATCCAACAGTGCATTTGGAGAAAAAAATTGATAGCAGTGAGAATGGTTAGAACCAGGTGAAATTTCCCACAGATTTTAAGCTCCCCCCATAAAGAGGCTATAATGCTTCGCTAGGGTCAAAACTGTGTGCACATGATGGAGAACTGACCCCCCATTAATGATCCGAGTTATACCATTAGTGTATGAATCAGTGGAAAGTGGAGAATAGCATTAAAAAAGAACATGAAACACAACGGGATGGCAGAGAACTGAATTAAGAAGAATGATATATTCTAAGGAATATGTTGAGATTAGTGTTCAAAGCATACTAGGGTCACCTTCAAAACACATTTGTTGTTAGAGTATTTGTATGAATAGATGACACCTGAATTTCAATTGGCCCTTGCAGGACTTCCAGGTTTCCCCTATTGTATGTCTTTTTATATCCTTCATAACATTTAATCTCTGAAAATTGCTTATTAATAACTAAGAAGGGAGGGTTTGTAGATGATGGGGATGGTGAATACAAAGGATAATCCTTAACGTGATTTATACATATGGGTTTCATCTGGTTCCTGTATGTGACCAGGAGCTGTGTGCCACCAGTCTAACAAGGGAGAATATAGTGGAAATGAATCACTGAGGGTACAATTATACAGGCCTGACACTGCATAAGCCCTTTCTAAGGTACAAGGTGAGCTTTTTGTACACATTCTGGAAACGTTAAAGAAGACTTAAATTTCTTTTTCCTTTAAAGAAAAGAGAGAGAAATGGAAAGAAATAAAGAACCTGCCATGGAGGAGGGCTGGGGAAGGGGGAGGGAACTGGGGACGTTGGTGATGGGAGATGGGCACTGGTGGCGGGATGGGTGCTGCAACACTGTATGACCAAAACCCAAATATGAACTTTTTAATTGTATATCTTTGTAATTGTAAAAATAAAAAATTCTTTTTCCTTTATAAATATGTTATATCATCGTTGTAATAATAATTGGCATATTTAATGAACAACTTCAAATTCAATAGCCCATATGATGAATAACACTGCATTTGTCCAACAAGAAAATAGTCACTAAGTATCTGTTTTATTCCAGGCACTGTTCAGGTGCCAGAAATACAGGCATACACAATCGACAAAGATTCCAACATTTCATGGACTTTATATTAGATTGAGGAGGTATGAATAAAAAGTAAAAAATGAATATAGAAGATGATTTGAGGTCTAAAGGTAATCTGTTCCATCTTACTCTAAGAATATTAAGGCAAGAACTTTATTTGTCTTGGTATTTCTCCAAAATGCTGAACTGAATGAATGCTATCTCAAGGATTCTATCTATAGACAATGCATTCTAATTTACTAGAGTGTGTCAGTAGGGATTGTAATAAACTTTGGTTATTTGTATAAAATTGTGTTTCAGTAAGTGGTGATTGAGAAGTCATCGGTTACCAGGCTGTTATTGAGACATTTTCTGTTCAGAGAAGTTAGAGCTATTGATCGAAACAACTATTAAGTTCAATCATCATTATCAGGTACTGAGCACTTGGCCATGCAAATATGCCAAGAACCTACATCATATAATTCCTCCTTTATGAATAGGAAAGCATGGTAGCTCAAGTAAAGCTCCATTACTCTAAAAGGATGCCCTATCACCTACAGAATTTATGAATAGTTTAACTGGGTAATGGGAACTAACGGGGTGATGGAAATACAATTACTGGTCAGTAGGCCTGAAAATCAGTAATTTTTCTTGGACTTTTCAGGTTGGCCCAATGTGATCATGAACTTTCCTCATGTGATCATGAACAATAGAAGAGAGTAAGAGGAGGAGGTCAGATGATTGTTAGGGAAAATAATCTGACCCTTGCTATGGGTTTGAAGATGAGGGCTAACAGCCCTTATAAAGTCACCTTATAAAGGTGACTTCAAAAGTTGCAAGTTGCAAGTGGCAAGAAAACAGATTCCTCCTAGAGTTACAAGATAAGATAGCCTTGGAAACCCCTGAATTTTAGCCCAATAAGAACTATATTGGACTTCTACACAGAACTGTAGATAATATATTAGTGTAGTGTAAGCCACTAAACTGCTTCCGCAGTCATTAAAAAATCAAACTAACAGACGTAAGTACAATTATTTACCATTTTATCAATGAAATATCTAAGACCCATATTTTGAGATAATTTTCTAGCATTAAGAAAATTAATTTTTTTTAATTGAGATACTTTTCTAGTATTAGTCTTAACAGGTCATCGACCTATCATCGACCAGGATTTGAATCTAGGCCTATCTGACCACAGCCAATGCTTATATTTTGCTGCTGGTAATTTACATAGCTAGAGCTACTGTCAATGTTTACCAAAGCCTAAAGATGCAACCTAGTTCCCAAGACATAGATTTGGACCTAAGATCTCCTCTATGCATTTAGCCTGAAAAATGAATTTCTAATAAGTTCATGAAGCACCATACCAGTAAGTAAGTCCTATGGCAACATATCATTACTTATATATGGAAATCTTAACAGATCTAGGAATTGCAAGAGAGCATGATCAGCATAAAACAAGAAGTAATGGTTGGGACAAGTGGGCTACAGAATGTAGCAATTCTGAAGTAATATAACTGAAGAGAATAAGCAGTATAGACCTTTACCCTGATGAGAGGGAAAATATCCAGGTGAAATACCAGTTCACTGCAAGGCAGGGAAAATTTTGAAATAATAAAACTGTTAAGCTTATGTATTGCTTTCTGTGCTTTCACCAACATGAAATAAAGATAGATAATATGTCACAAAGATTGTTTCTAATAGGGAGGAGGATCTTGAAGTTCATATGAACCAGTGAATCTAGTTCACAGCACAGGCTAATTAGGCCCCTTTAGGCTACAGAGTTCAGTCCAGCAAAATAAGAACACAATAGCAGCAGTGCCAAGGCAAACTCTCAGGCACCAGGAAACCTATTAGTATATTACAATCTCCCTTAAGTGTTTTATTCAATAAACCAGGCTATGGATAATGCAGGCTTCCCACTTAATGACAATTCTTTTTTTTTTAAATTTTTTTTATTATACCACCGTGAAACATACAATTACAAAGGTGTTCATAATTGGTTCTTGGTAATACAGTATTCCAGCACCCATCCCTCCACCAGTGCCCCATTTCCACCACCAATGTACCCCTCCCTCCAGTCCCCCCACCCGCCTTAATAGCAGGTACCCCAGTTTCCTCTCTTTCTCTCTCTCTCTCCTCTCTCTCTGCATCTCTCTCCCTCTTATTTTACACATTGTGGCTAGCCCTGCAGATATTTAGAGTTTATCACTTAAGTCTCTTTGTGTATATTCAGTGGTGAGTTTTAATCTGCCATTACCATTTCCCATATTTGTTAAAACACTGGTATCTATATCCTATTAATGAATGCAGTCATTCTATATCTGTAATGACAATTCTTAACTGGACTTTAAAAGTTTTTCTCACCACACAGTGTAATTTGGGAGGCGCCTGGGCACCACCAGGTGAAATCCTGCTGGCCCCTGATTATCACTGGGTGGCCCTGGGGTTTCCCAGCATCCCTATGAATACCCAGTGGTGCTGGGCTTAAGAAACCAGGCATTTCTGGCTCTGCATATTGAGCCATATTGAACCGTTCCATCTAGCTGGCCAAATATCACTGACTGTGTTCCAGGGTTTCCTGAGCATTTCCTCCCCCCAAAAAAAAACACAACAATTGTTCAACTACTTTCATCTCAACATTTTAATGTCCACTGTCCATTATTTATGGACCTGAGTTCCAGTGGGACTGGAAGAGTCAGGCACATTCTTGGGAGCCCTTGCTGTCCACAGGTTTTGCAGCTCCTTTAGGCAAGCCTTAAAGTCCAGTGAAGTCTCTAAGTCAAGCAGATTAAGAAATCATTCTTAGTTCAATTGAATCTTTAGCAGTCTAAATGACCTAATTAACTTATTCAGTGAATTGAGTCTGAATTTATTCATGTTGGCAAATGCTTCTGACCAAAGCTCTCATCTGCTGGTAGGGACTCAGCATCCGTAAGGACGAGGCAATGAAGTACTTGGTTGTCTGAGTCTTAGTGAATTCTGCTCTAGTCAGGCAGACAAACTTTGTATGGTTTAAAATGGGTCAGAACAGTGATGTAGCACTGTTCTGATCTAGCAAAGTGATTTACAGCAAGGGATTTTGGGCACAGAGAGAGCTGAATTTGAATTCAGTCTCTGCCAACCCTACACTTAGCAACCTTCAACAGTTACCTGTGCTTTATGAATTGGAGTTTTCTGATCTGTTTAAGGAGTCTGAAGTACTATTACATCTTGAATTTCCTGTGGGCATTTAAAAGGAAAACAGACATAAATTATTTATTATAGTTTTCAGTGTAGAGTAAATGCTTAAGCAATAGTAATAGTTACAAACTATTTTTATTAGTAAAGGTAATCACCAGGATTGTGTCATTATCTAATTTCTCTGAAATGAGTCTTCTTTTCTTTTTAATTCAATCACCGGGAGATAGACAATTACAGAACTGTTCATGATTGGGTTTCAATCATACAGTGATCCAACACCCATCCCTCCACCAGTGCACATTTCCAAGAATCAATGTCCCCAGTTCACCTCTCCCTACCCCCAACCTGCCTCTATGGAGGCACTTCTCTCTCTTTCTTGCCCTTCTTTTGCGCATTGTGGTTTGCAGTACAGACACTGAAGGGTTATCATGTATATAACTTTACATACTTTCAACATGAATTGAGTCTTCTAAACCAGCATTTTCAACCATTTTTAAAAAATACAAGGGATTGGGAGAGGATGAGAAATATTTTGCAGAATTAATGTTGGCTAAGACAGGGAAAGAAACTAGTGTAGATAGTACTATACTATATCTGGCAGATGCCAGATGCCATTGGGCCACATTGGCACGTGATAGGGTCCAATGGAAATGTTACTGGCGCCCACTCGAGCAAATCGATGAATAACGGGATTCAAGTGATCAAGTGATCTGGCA
This sequence comes from Cryptotis parvus, assembly GCA_021461705.1. NCBI lineage: Eukaryota > Metazoa > Chordata > Mammalia > Eulipotyphla > Soricidae > Cryptotis > Cryptotis parvus. The sequence continues at coordinate 37,263 of JAJIBD010005915.1, read as the reverse complement.
GTATAAAATCCCAATTATTATCTGCTGCTGCTGAGATGTTTTGGATAGACCTACAGGAAATTTCTGCAGACCGTTACTGCTCTGCTGACCACAGGCTGAAAAATAGGATTCTAAATTTATACAGAAGTAATAGAACCTGTCTCAGTGCTTTTTGTGGTTAAATACCAAACACACATCTCAGTGACTGATATACTGATGTATATATGATATAGTACTACGCAATGGATATTGCTTATTGCTTTACAGGTGTTATTTGAAACTGTTGTGCTTGGACAGTTAGCTCAAGTAGCTTGGCTCATTGAGGTTAAGGTCTGATTTTTTATTCTAGGAAGTCAGGAAATGAATAAAAAATAATTTCTTAGAATTAACAGAAGAGGGACTTATACTCTGGTCTTTGTCCTGGCATTAAGTTGAAATTTTTTCAACACAGCTACACCTCAGTGTGTCAGACACCTCAGTGGTCTGCCATGTCCTTTGCATCTCACTGTGGGACTCATGCAAACCTAATGAATCCTAACTTCCAGCACCAGCTGCACTTCCAGAACCTTCTCTGCTACATTATGGTTCATATTCTGGGTGACCAGGAAGTACTGGAGAATGACTACTCTTCAAAACCAACCATTCAATAGGGTCGAGTGACAGCATGGTGGGTTTGGCATTTACCTTGCATGCTGATGACCAGGGTTCAATCCCAGCATCCCATATGGTCCCCCACGCACCACCGGGAGTAATTCCTGAGTGCAGAGCCAGGAGTAAATCCTGAGCATTGTCGGGTGTGACCCAAAAAGCAAAATCAAAGCAAACAAACAAGCAAACAAAACAAAAGCAACCATTTAATGTTTGGCTGAATTTGGTGGGTCTTTTGGACTCACTGTGGCGATGACCTACTCTGTCCCAAGTTTTCCTGGAGCTGAGCCCCAGTTACCCACTGATGTAATTTTCTCCATAATTTATATCAGATTTAGGTGTTGGGACTACAGAGTTAAAGATAAACATTATCTCTGCTTGGAGAGTTTATAGTCTAGGACTGGTCCTAAAAAATAGTGCATAAAGATAATGAAACAAGATAAAGTAAAAATTTCTGAAGTCTCTCCTTCCTTCTTTGGTTCACCTTTCTGTTTCCTACTTAAACTTGAGACTCTGAGAAATAGTCTCACAGTCTACTTCTTCTAGCACAGAGTCTACCTCCCAGCCCTGCTAGGGAGGTTTTGAATCAGTTCTGGCATTTGTGAAGCCAAAAGGCCCACCTGAAGATCTACATTTCAAAAGGGTCAATTGCCTGGCTTCATCTCTAGATAACCTAGCCCACGATGGGCTTCCCGGCCTGGGAAGTTTTGGTGGATTTCTATCTATAAAATAAGCTGGGAGAAAGGAGAGGGCCTTTTGCCATTTTGGCTTCTGCCTCTCCATTCTCTGTTGAGCTTCAACATGTCGTGACAGCTATCTTGGCCTACATATGGCCAGGGCCCAACCGGGAACCCAGAGTCTGGGGTTTTTCATGTTCTTGGATTGTATATCAGAACTTGTGATGGTAAAGTCTTTTAAAACTGTGCCAGGTTCCTGAGTTTTCATCCATTTCCGCAGTTTTGGAAGTAGAAGGGAAATTGTTTCCTGGTATTATTGGGGACCCCAGTGGCTCCCCAACAGGGCACTTACTTTCATATGAGGCTAGTTACATCTCTCTTTCCCTAGGTTATGAGGATCAAATGAAGTATTATGTGTTACTAAGATGAAAGTCCTTAGGTGAGGACTTAGTATTCCACCAGAATTGGAGAATTTCTTATATAGATATTTTAGACCCAAGAACAAGCTTAAATTGTTTCTGAACACAAATAGAGATTTTATTCTAATTTATGTTCTCACTCCCAGCATCTCATATTATGCCCATTTTCTTTTAACTCATTTTCCTTTCTTTGTCATCCTGCTTTTGACTTTATCTTGTTTTATTATCTTTATGTACCTTTTTTTAAGGACCAGTCCTGGGCTATAAACTCTGCAAGCAGAGATAATGTTTAACTCTATGGTTATCTCTATAGTTAAAGAGATAATCTTTAACTCTACAGTCCCAATACCTAGAACATTGCTTTACTTTTTACTTACCTTAGGGTAAAATCTATTTCCTATATCCTGCCAGACAATTTCTGATATGGATCTTTCAACCTCTGCATTCCCCACTCTCCCTTTATATGTTCTGACACTGCTTGCTTTGCTCCTCTGTCAGGACTTCCAAGGTGCTGGGCCGCTTCCCACCTTCTATGATGTTCTTGTTGTCAGAAACTCCTGCTCCGGACTGACTCCTTCCCATTTCCTATGTATATGCTTAGATGTCACCTTCTCAGAGGGTCTATTCGATTCCACTTTTTCCACTGATCTTGGCCATGACACATATCAAGATTTATTAGATTACTAAACTTTGTAGATAAGTAGTAATATAAATTGATAGCTGTAATATGTTATTTTGATGATTTTGTTGCCTTTCTTTTGACCAATCTCTAATTTCACTGACAAATGTATAGTTCCTCCTTTAAATGACAGTCACTCTGGTCCTGCCTGCACTTTGAAATCTCCTGCTTTGATCTCTGGTAAGGCCACTGTTCTTAGATGTGGGGGAGGTCTGGACTATGTTAAAACCATTTTTAGTTCCCACCCCCATGCACTTCCAAACAGATGTCAAAACTCAAGGATTAGTCTGCTGAAATCATATGTGTTTTCTCAGACTTCTGTGAAGTGCTCCCTGTGAATGTGGAGAAATTACCATTGCTTTGGACTACTCAAAACCAATGGTCACTGGAGTTGGGTGAGTAAAACTCTAGCTTCTATTCCTTCATGGAAAAGCTCTGGAGCCATTGCTCTGGACTACTCACAACCAGTGATCCCTGGAGATAGGTGAATACATACTCTGGCTTCTATCCTTCATTGAAAAGCTCTGGAGCCATTCTAAGATCTATTCAAGAGACCATGATGGGACTGAACTCCTCCATCTTTCTATTCAGAAATGCCACAAATGCACCTTTTTATTGCTTTTCCTCTTTCCTCTGTCAATCTCCCCTAGGCCCTTGACACCCCCACATTCCCTGCTATACTCATCTTTTGTCAATTTAAGGGGAAACCAAGCTGTGGGTCAGAAGCCATGTCACAAGTCTGCCTCATCAGCAGTGAAAAGAGTGGAATAGATAAAATGATATCTTTAGCAAAAGACCCTCTGAGAAGGTGACTTGTATCACTTGTGTCACTTGTCTTCCTGTTGTTCATTGATTTGCTCAAGTGGGCACCAGTTAAATCTCCATTTGTCCTGTCGCCCTGTCGCATGCTAGTGTAGCCAAAGGGCATCAGCTTGCTCCAGGAACACAAAGAGCCTCAGACCATTCCTTCAGATCATGGGAATGAGGTCTATAATTGTTACTGGTTTTTGGCATATCAAATACGACATGGGTAGCTTGCCAAGCTCTGCCATGTGGGTGGTATACTCTCAGTAGTAGGCTCTCACCTTGTGCATTTAATGATTAACCACAAGGGAGAGAGATCGGCTTTTCTTTTTGGGTGGAGCTCTGATAGCTGTGGAGTCTGAATGTTGAAAATGGCAGCCCTCATGGTGTGGGGTTCCTCTGGCTTCTTGTGAGGCTCTATTGGGATGGCAGGCCAGGGCTAGAACTCGCCTCCCTCCTGGGCACCTCATGATCGGCTGAGCACAGGGAGAGCTGGTAGAAGTTCTGCCCCGTGTGTCTGAGTCTCTGGATTAGGCATACCTGGGCTTGAAATAGTCTTTGCTGTAGGGTGGGACTCTGACAAGCAGGGCTTGAGATTGGCTTTTCTCTTGGGTGGAGCTCTGATGGGCTGTGGAGTCTGGATGTTAAAAATGGCACCACTCATGGTATGGGGCCATGAGTTCTCATCAGAACTTCACCCAAGAGAAAAGCCGATCTCAATCTCTGCTCGTCAGAGTCCCACCCTACATCGAAGACTATTTCAAGCCCAGGTATGCTTGACCCAGAGTCTCAGACACATGGGGCAGAGCTGCTACAAGCTTTCCCTGTGCTCAGCTGATCATGAAGCACCTGGAAGGGAAGGCGAGTTCCAACCCTGGCCCGCCATCCCAGCAGAGCCTTGCAAGAAGCCAGAGGAACCCCCACACCCTGAGAAGGTGATATCTAAGCAAATACATAGAAATGGTTAAGAGTAAGTCATGAGCAGAGTGTTTCAGGCAGTGAAACAAGCACATCTTATAATGTAGCAAGTGGCCCAGCATCTTGGAAGACCTCACAGAGGTGCAAAGCAAGCAGTGCTAGGCTAATATGGGAGAGTGGGGAATGTGGAGGTGGAAAGACCTATCTCAAAAATCGCGGGATACAGGAAACAGATCTTACAAGCTTGATAGCACTTTGATCAGGCACATATTACTGTTTTTCCCACCTTATAGCATTAACAGTTGAATGAATGAGAAGTTAAGACTTGCAAGTTACTTATTGACTTGTCTACCCATATGCCACTTTCTCCAATGACTATGTTCCAAGGAATCAACTCCCAAATGTTTTTAGAAATACCCCAAGACTTTGGGGAAACCACTGAGAAAATAAAAGAGATTTGAACCGAGGTAGTGAGATCTAACTCATAGTTCATTCTTTTTTACTTATATGTTTTCTTCTACCTGCTTCCAAGGAAAGGGAAGACTTAAGGTGAGGCCACACCTGGAAGACAGTGAATGGACAGTGAACCTGCAACTCCAAGTTAAATCTATTGGACCCATGTTAAACCCAAGTTAAATCTACAGTGACCCATGTTCTTCTGCTACAGGGGTTACTCTTGCACTCCGTTCATTCCCCTTCCCGGCCACAACCAACACTTTTTGAAAGGTGACATTTCAAGCTCTTTTCTTGAAATCAGAAGGAATAAAGCCAGTGTAGTGAAATTCCTGTGAGTTACATCATCATTTTCTTGTGAAGCTGTGGGAGACTAAATGTTATGTCACTTTCAATGTAGGGCAAGTGGAACTTTTCTTACACAGAGTCCCCACGTGCTTTGAAAATAATAAAACTGATCAAAAGAACTGTTGTGATGGGATTTTTCTGCTTCAGAGGATTTCATGATAGTGTTGAGTTTGGAGCCTCTTGCCCTTCCTGGACAGTGTTAAAAGAAGCAGTCAGATCTAGGCACGATCAGGGAACTCTTGTGAGTTCCCATCCTTCCACTTCCAAACCCATTGCTAATAATTGTTAGCAGTCCAGGCTATTTCTTCGCCACATGAATTCCTTTACTCTTGTCATCCATGAACTTGCCCTGGATACTGCAAGATCTTTTCAAAACTTCTAATTTCATTGTAGCCTTCTTCAGTTTAAAATGCTTCAGTGCTTCTTAGTCATTTAGAATAAAGACTAAGTTCCTGACCAGCAAGTCTATCCCGAACACCCACCAGCAATTGTGCTGTGGCAAGGTACTCCCATGCATGGTACACTACACTCCAATAACATAACAAACTTACCTTGCCTACTACCATCTCAGAGTTTCGTAAAGCTACTCCTCACAAGAATACTCTTCCCTTCCACTCTGTCCTTGTAAAATCCTCTGGAGATTTCAGGTCAGATGCCTCAAACTCTATCTAGACCCAGTCTCTCTGATTAAAATTCTTACTGAATCCTGTAACTATATTACACATGGTGCAGTTGAGGCATAATCATTTTAAAATTGGTATCCTCTCATAAAAAAGACATCCCTTATGGGAGGGGGCAGGGAATCGGGAACATTGGGGGTGGGAAATGGGCACTGGTGGAGGGATGGGTGCTGGAACACTGTATGGCCGAAATCCAAATATGAACATTTTTGTAATTGTTAAAAAAATAAAATAAAAAAAGACATCCCAGGGGTCCAGTCTTTTTTTTTATGTCAGACCACCAACCATCCAGGGCCCCGGGGCAGAGCCCTGGGTGTAGATAAGCTTGTCTCCGGTCTGCCACCTGCCGACTCAGCCGTGTACCTCAGCCACACCTGCAATACTTCAAGGGGCAAAAAGACAGAAAAATAGACTGGGACTCCTGGGATGAACCCAGAGTCATGGAAGAGCCTGGCAAGCTACCTGTGGTATATTCGATATACCAATAACAGTAACAATAATGGACCTCATTCCCAACGAATGAGACATTACTGGCACCCGCTTGAGCAAGTCCACGAACAAGGGGAAGATAAGTGATACAAGTGATACAAATGATCCTCTCATAGAATGTGAACTTCAAGTGGTAAAGTTCTATGTTTTCTCTAGTACCCTGCCTACGAATGGCTGCATAGATGCTCCTAGATGGCCCATTGAATGAATGAACAATCTGGTTCAGGAAACAAAGACAGGGAGAGAGACTGAACACATAGTGCATCACGTTCTCCATTGTTAAAGCAACAAGTTTTGATGTAATTCTACATTTTCTAGACGTATTTTATCCAATAACTTTATTAAGATCAAATAAATATCACAATACAGATTTATTCAATAGAATCCAGAAACTGGTCACAGACATCAGCTAAGACACAGGCTATTTTGTGCTAATTGCCTTCAACCTTACAGATTACACAATGAATGAATATATCTCAGTGACTTTTTATCTGGAAATACAGATGCTCAACTTTCTCTCATTGTTGGGCCCTGGTGTTTCAATTGAATTAAAACAAAGCAGTGAAGATTGGCATTTTCTTAATAATGAGTATGTTCTGGGGAGTATTTCATAAGCACCTGCTTTGGGATACAGACTGTTCATGAAAGTCATTTTTAATTTATTGGTAACACTCCAATAAGAATTAGTAATTAGCAAGTTGAGCAACTTGAGAATTTTTAATGGCTGAATCAAGGCATATATTAACTTTATAAATAGTGTTTTAGGTTGCAGTGTAGGTTTCATACATGTATACTTTATAAATTAATAATTTAATTTTTATGAGTATCCATTATAACTTAATTCAATATGATAACATTTTGACTGATGGAGTCAGACATCTGTATATCCATTATTCTAAGAAATAAACACTCTATAAACACAGTTTGGGAAACTGTTTCTTATAGACTATAGGATAAGAGCCACAAAACGCCATAGAAAGTTACAAGAATGTAAATTTTAGCTAAGTAAATAGAATAAGTATTAGGCAATTACAAGTATAACATGGAGTATATTCTAACAGGGAAAATCCCAAACCTTATTTACGATGCATTCACGACTGAACAGAGGCAGAGAGACAAATTTGCAAGTATACAAAGTAGTAAGCATATTTTTCAAACATTCATTTAACAAAGTCATGATGCAAATTGGAAAAATTTTGGAAATACAGTTCAAATATTCATTTTGAGAAAATTCTCATTCATGCACTAAATCATAAGAGCATTAATTTATTAGATTATAAAACATAATAATTGCAGAAACAATTACTTAGACTCACAATCCTTTAGAACCTGGATTAAAATAAAGAAACATGCAGTTGTGATACACCAAACTGTCTTATAGAAATCCTTTAAACATCTTCTGCATCAAAATGCATAGGAAAATCCAATGTTATTTAATTTTTTCATGTCACATACTAGGAATTTTAAGCTACAAAATGCTTCTACTATCTCAATACACATATAAAACGACCATAAAAGTATCTATATATAACAAGGGACTCTGCAATTAGCTATCTATGATGAATAATATATCTCCTCATGTCATTTCATCTCTAAGTACCATTTATCATGACCCAGACCTTTCTGCTTTAATGAGGACTACAGATCTCTGATTTACATTCAACACTCTCTGCTTTAATAATTGATTGAAACTCTTAAAAAATTCTTTGCCACTGAAATGGAGAGTGGTGAGACTATCTCCAGAAGAATGCAAACACTATCCTGTTAAATCTGATTGGTTAAGGAAGCGGAGCCACCGGGTTGCTGCCCAAACTCATCAGAGGATGGCCCCAAACTTGCCTGTTGGCTATACCCACCACTGGACCCATAGCTCTCTTGGTTGTACCCACTTTGATTATAGCTGCGTGAGCGCTTCTCCATTGGGTCTGAGAGATATCGCTGTCCTGAGGAATGCCAACCTGTCTCCTTGAAAACAAACCAGATGTTTCCAGCCCAGAGGATAAAGTTCAAGAATCCAAAGACCTGAAGAAGAATTAAAGTATAAATGGGTTGTTCATGTTTTCAACCTGGGGAAAACCCCAAAATTTCAATTACAAAAAATATCTTTCACAATACCAAAACCATTTTTGATATGAAGGTGGAAATCCCTTCCCATGTTTCATTTGGAAACACTGGCTCACTTGAAAAGTCTAACTTCTAGGGAATGTTTGCTGCATGTTAAATGCCAATAAAAGGTTTTACTTGTACAGGTTCATTTAGTCTAAGAGAAGTTATTACATTCACACTAAACATGTGAAAACTAAGATTCAGCATTGATGAAGATCATTCTCAAGGTCACTTGATTTTATAAGTCGTAGATTTGGGATTCAAATCCTGTTCTGACGCCATTGTCTCAGGCCTTACATAAGCCAAGCTCTTCCCTTACTGAAGCAGGAATTAGTTGATTCTTCACTTAATTCCCAAGTGAGCTTTTTCTCCAAAGGGCACTGCCTATTTTCATTTTAATAACAGTACACTAATTTACAAGATTGCCTTAACTTTTAGCTAGCGATACTTCTTTCTTCTTTTTTAAATGTTATAGAGGATAAACAACAGCTAAAAGAGATAGTGTGGCATTAGCAATGGAGCTAAGCATATGGTGTAGGTGGAATGGAGATAAGTATGCTTGAGAGTGAACATAGAGATTGCACTTGGAATCCATGCACTTCCTATACCGCTTCTCTCACATTTAGAAGTGAATACTTAAAGCGCTCTACATGTAAAGTGCAGATTTCATAAATTTGAAAGGTTTTCTCAACTGGATGTGAGAAACTTTGTGACGGAAATTCCTCGTACTTTCTAAAAGGGTGTTGTTGGTGAATCAAAGGCCAGATATTTCTACCCTAGGGCCTGACAAAGGCAGAAGCCATTGCTCTTGCAAGAGCTTAAGCAGAATAATCATTCTGCAATCTTTTCCAGGGTAGACAGGTTGATATACCATTGAGCAGAGATAGTTTGACTTTTCCCTTGGAGACAGGAAATTAAAGTACACTATGAGACTGTGATGCATACTCACGTAACTATGTGAAGTGTACTATGAAAGTAGAAATTAAAGTATTCTATGAAAGTAGAGGATATTTAACAAGTAAACACAGAAAGACACTGGCTAATCAGAAAGGATTTAGTGCCACAGTTCTGGAGATGGGCCTTGCAAGTTCCTTGCTGGGCAAAAAAAAAAAAAGTTATACCTTGATTCCTGAAGAGCAGAGTGGTCCAAATTACTCTAGGAGAGGGGAGCAAGTATAAACAATATAAAGGGCTTCAGAGCCTTGGAACCAGAGGTACTGTTTTTCATTATTTTAGCAGGAGTTAGAGCAGGGTTGATTGCATTCTGTATTTTCTTTCTTAATAACCTTGGACAAGGCAATTAGCTTCTGGACCTCATATAGACCTATTTTTTCCTGATTTGGACTAAAGACAACTATTTCTTCTTTGGAAAAAAGTTTTAAGGATTAAAGAAGATGTGCAGAAGCACCTAGTAGTACTAGGTCTATTAAATGCTCACTGACTAGTAAACTAAGCCCTGAATCACTTTTAAACTATTTTCATAGATTATATTTAGATGATCATTTTTTTCTTCCTTTTTTCTGTAGTATATACTGAAACAGGGCTTTGACAATGAGGGCCCAATGAGCGCTTTGACAATGAGGGCTTTGACAATGAATTACTCTTGGTGGTGCTCCGGGGACCAAACAGGATGCCAGGGATCAAACCCTGGTTGCCCGCATATAAGGCAGATGCCCTACCCGCTATACTATTTCTTGGCACCAATTTTTTTTCTTTCAGCACCTGTAATTGAGGTTTATGCTACTAAAAAATGGAAGATCATGAATTGACATGGATCTGCAATGAAAACAGCACCTGCTTCCACACACATGCATCTCATATTGTTGTTGTTGTTATGTGTGTGTGCAGTTCTGTGGATTGAATTTAGGGTCTCAAACATGTAAGGCATGTATTTTGCCACTGAGTCATATTTATGGCCCACATATCTGGTTTTCATCCATATTTTTTTTAAATTTTAAGACATGTCAGATTATTTCTCATTCATAATCCCATCATCTAGTCTAACATTTAGTAGAGACATAGGAGATATAATTAAATATACTACGTCTCTATTTATTACACACTGACTATTAAAATAACAAACACATGATTTCATCTTTGCCCTCTTGTATTTTGAGTTTGGGATTATAATTTTCATTATACATCATCAATAAATAAACCAGAAGCATAGAATACATTTTATGTATAGCTCAAATTTTCATTCATGATGAGACCAGGCATAAATGAAGGTGATTAAAAACCCAATAACAGTCTATTTCCATATTTGCTTTCCTCCTAAGGCAAGATGCAAGTCAAATCACCAGGAGCTGATTAGCCACCCTTTCCCCACTTTAAAATGCCTTCTCAGATTAAATTTCAGAAAGCTGTAGAAACATAAGTTAATCTCGAAGCAAAGTAATTATTTTAGGAGTTGCTAAATAATGTTTTTCCTTCAGCAAACACAGCTGGGCCTTTCATTCTTTCATAACTAAGGGATTTTGCTGCCATTAAGCTTCTGTCTCTCTCAGACACAATTTCTTTCTTTGGAATAATACAAATTCTTTTATAAAACAAGAATCCAATTTAATAACCTGGTTACCTGTCATATTTACTATATTATTTGAGAGCTATATACATGATAGTAATATTTGACTTTGTTCAATTAATACCATTTCAAAGTCATAAATAATCAAGCCAGAGCACAGAGAAGATTAAAATTACCATAATTATTATAAGTACTTTTACATATGGAGGATTTCTTTATGCACTCTACTAGATCTGCATATTTTTCTCAAGACAACCAATTTTATTGAGTCTAACTATGTGTAGCTTCAACAATGTTTTCTTTCCTGGAAACTTCTACATCATCAAATATTTCTTTTAAGTGTTGGCAGACTTCAGGTTTAAATTTCAGATTTTGTATGTGCTCTGACTTAGAATTTTGACTGAACTGTCATCCAAAAACAGCTGTCAATACCTGCTGAGTTCTTGTAATTGGATGCATAAAGCTGGGTTCTGACAATAAAAATTGAAGGCCAAAGAATCATCTTGCACATGGAGTGAAAAATTATCTCTCATATTGGTCTAGTTGTAGGCAGAAATTTACAAGATAATTTCTGGGATTTTTTTTTCTTATTCATGCAACTGTTATTGATTTGAAAGGGAAAGCATGGAGGAAAACAGAACATACCACGGAAGTGTTTAAGCTGGACATGACAGGACTGTGGACAGCCACGCATTTGTTGGTGGCCACTTTGCATGCTGACATCAGTAACAATACTTCTTTGGGATCTGTTGACACCTTGACATCTGACAGTCCTTTTGCCCAGGCTGATGAACCCACCAACCACAAGAACGAAAACACTACAGTGACGATGAAATCCTATGGAAACAAACAGAAGCAAAAAAAAAAAAGAGATGTGAATTTAATTGCTTATAAAACAATTTGGGTTGCTTTTTTTCAACATTCTAAAATTCCAAATCCCTGGACCAGAAAAACATGTAAAACAAAAGAAAGTCAAATTTTTTATAAAAGAAACAATAATGGTAAATTTATTGACATTTTATTATGCACTAGGGATGATTATAAGTACTCAAAACCCTTATCAAATAATTTCCACAATACTCATGTTGGAATGATTCTATCTTTATCCATTTACATGTGGCAATACTAGGAATTAGAATACATTGAGACTGCTCAGGAAATTCATCTTAGTATCACTGTGGTATCAAACCAGTCAATCTTGCTTCTGAGTACGATTCAAGCTAACATGGTAACTTAAAACATCATGAGCAAATTGCTGATTGTTAAAGTCTTCCGGATGGCAATATTTTTTGTTCAATTACTTTTCATTAATAGAACTATGAGATATCTACTATATGCCTGGGAATGTGATTAGTGGAAGAGAGTAATGGCTGTAACATTTTGAATATCCTTTACAGTCAAGGGGTTTTAAGTGGAAATTTCCTTGAAAATATTTTGTAGGCAGTATTTATAATGCATATTTTAAAGATATGCAAGAGTAAACTGGGGCCAAGAGATAAATAACTATTTTCTATAAGTATCAAGGTAAGAAGATTGTTTTTCATATAAACAATGCACTATGGTGTTACAGGATGACTATCTGTCCCCTTTCCCTCTCCTTATTGTCTTGATGACCAGGACCACACACAGACACATAATTGATTGTGTTTGCACACTCAACCATGGTGCTTGCCAGAGGTCACACATATGACACCGACCACTGGCCAAGTGCTCCAGACTGTGTACTGTTATAGTGCCTGAGGTTGCAGAGAGCAGAGCGGTAGGGACTTCAATAGGTGCCTGTAGGATAGCTAGGATCAACTCTTTGCCTCATGCTTGCAGAGAAGAAAAGTTCTCACACTGAGCTATTCCCAGGACTTCCAGGTATTAATGAAGAAACTTTGCCAAGCTTCTGACATTGAGAGGGATGCTTCTTTTCGTGTTTCTTAAGACTCAGGGGGTTGAGCGTTGGGATCACTGACCAAGATGCAAGGAGACCACATGATCTTCTAACTAGGACAATTTTTACAAATATACTGTAAATAACATAAAAATGCAGTACGCTGATTCTTTAAAATTAAAATACTGGCTTGAAAAGGAAAGAGCAGATTTTTCTTATTCTAAATAATAGGTTCTCCAAGTAGTAAACTTGATAAGTGTATCATATCTGGCCATATTTGACAACACTCACCTGCTTTGGTTATCTTCTCTCAGGGTATGACTGGAATACTTTTCATTAAGGATTCTATTAGCAACATTGATGAAACTTCCACATTCTAAATATATTGGTGTAGGGGCCAAAGCGTATAGAGGGGTTAAAGCACTTGTTTTGCACTTGGTCAATCTTAATTCTATTTCTAGCACCACATAGGGTCCCTGGAGCACCACCTGGAGTGATTACTGGGCACAGAGTCAAGAGTAAGCCCTCCCTACAGTTGGATGCAGCCCCCTGTGACTGGGAAGATGTGGCTGTTTCAAAGAATATTCTTGACTGGCTAAGATTGGCTGAATTTTCTGATCAATTGGTCTTTGTGGAGAGCCTCAGAAGCAACAGGGAAAGCTGACACTCAGCTCTCCCCTAGCCCAGCTGATCATGAGGGTCTCTGGAGGACAGATGGGTTTTGGGTGTTGGCCCATCACCTCTGGGGGCCCTGGAAGCAGTGTGATGAGACTCGCCCATCACAATAGTTGCCATTTTTCCTATCCAGGTGCTGCAGCACATCAGAACCCACCCAGGAGAGATGCTGATCTCAAGACCAATTTAACAGAGCAGCCGAGTTTGAGCCGAGGTAGGCAGCTCCCAGAAGCGGAAGTCACCGAGGCATTCGTGTCAGATGGAGCTGGGGCCACCCCTTCCCCTCTCTATCTTGTCCAGGATCCCAGTGCCCTCCCCACAGGAACTGCCCGGGGCCACCAGACATAGCATGCAGAGCCTCTGAAGCAACAGGGAGAGCTGGCACTCAGCTCTCCCCTAGCCCAGTTGACCATGAGGCTTGCAGCCGCCCAGACAATCAAACTAGTGGAACCAATCATGTCCTAGAACATACTACATTCCATGATGTGTAGGAAAGGTAGGCAGGAGGGAGAGATAGATATAAAGAGAGAAAGGAGATACAGAACCCGCCATGGAGGTGGGCTGGGGGAGAGGGGAGGGAGATGGGGACATTGGTGATGGGAGATGGTACAGGTGGAGGAATGGGTGTTTGAACACTGTAGAACCAAAAGTCAAACATGGGCATCTTGCAATTTTATGTCTAAAAGTGGTGTAATAAAATAATAATGATATAACAGGTCTTTTCGTACTCAGTGAATCACCAGTAGATCATTATCATGTTGGGTGTAGGCAATGCAGGGTCAATTTGTAATTCACTCTAGATTTTTATGGCACAGCCACTACACTATGCCTATTTATATATCCATTCTCCCCCCCCTTTTTAAAAAAAACTATTATTATTCTTTCTACCTCATGTATTTAAAATATTTTTTGATTAGACACTATGATTTACAAATTTATTTATAATTGAGTTTCAGGAATACAATGTTCCAACACTAATGTTCACCACCAGTGTCAACTTCCCTTCACCAATAATAATAATATATAATAATATTATTATATATCATTATATTATATAATTACATTATAATTATATAATATTATAAAACATATAATATTATTATATATTATATTATTATATTGTAATATATTATAATATAATTTATTCTATTCTTTGCAGCTTATTATATTATATTATATATAATATAGGTTTGTAGGGAGGTACAAGATGCTGCTCTGTCTCACGTTCATTGATTTAAAGAAAGCCTTAGATTCTGTGGAGACTGAAGCAGTCATCGAAGCCCTAGCCAAACAGGGTGTTCAAACCCAATACATCAAGATCCTCCGTGAGCTGTATTACGGGATTCACCACCAGGATCTCACCATTCTACAAAGAAGTGATCATTAATGTGAAAAGAGGGGTTAGACAGGGTGATACCATTTCACCAAAACTCTTCAGCGCCACCCTCGAGAACACCATGCAACAATTAGAATGGGAAGGAATGGGAGTGAAGATAGATGGTCGAGCAACTACACCACCTCCCGCTTCGCTGATGACATCGTTCTAATAACACCAAACATTAGACAAGCGGCACAAATGCTGGCTGACTTTGACTGAGAATGTGGAAAGATAGGTCTACAGCTGAATCTAAAGAAAACAATGTTTATGAAGAAAGAACTAGTTCCAGAGGTCCATTCACTCTCAATGGAACAAACATCTCTGAATGCAGCAGTTATGTGTACCTAGGTCGAGAAGTCAACATGATGAACGACCTAAAACCTGAGCTGAGCAGGAGGAAGAGAGCGGCATGGAATGCCTTCAAAGGCATCAAAGAAATAGCTAAAAGGACAAAAGAACCTCCAGTTCCAGGCACATCTCTTTGACTCCACCATTCTCCCTGCATTAACATACGTCTCAGAGACCTGGGCCCTACGAAAGCAGGATGAGAATGCTATTTGGGTCTCCCAGAGAGGAATCGAAAGAGCTATGCTTGGAATATCACGCCTCACTCCAAGTGAGAGAAGGAATCCGGAGTTCTGACCTCCGTCGCTATTCCAGAATCAGGGACGCTGTCTCGTTTGCCAAGGCATCGAAAATCAGACGGGCTGGACATGTAATGCGATTTGGAGACAACCGCTGAACTAGAGCCGCTACAGACTGGATCCCACGGGATATCAAAAGATCACGTGGCCGCCCACCTACAAGATGGTCAGACTTCCTTGTAAAGACCCTGAAGGAACGGTTTGAGGCTCTTCATATTCCTTAATCAACCAGATGCCATTGGGCTACATTGGCACATGATAGGGTCCAATGGAAATGTTACTAGCACCCGCTCGAGCAAATCGATGAATAACGGGATTCAAGTGATTAAGTGATATTAATCACTTGAATCCTATTATACAATATTTTTATATTATTATGTAAGAAATTATACAAAAATGTAAATATGAGATGCTTCTTAATTTAAATATGATTAAATATTCATGAATCATTTCACATAACAAATTTTATGATGGAAGTCTAGGATATATGCTCTTATAGCAAATACTTATTTACTTAATTTAAATAAATATTAAGTAAGTAGTTATTTGATTCCCTTGTGATTTTTTTGTGTATGCTGTATTGAAGAATTTCCTGAAATCTAAAAGCTTAGAACCTTATCACATGGTTCTGGACTTCAAATATTCTTATGTGTTCTTAAGCTATTTCTATAATATTTGAAAGAGTTCAGATCGGAAAGTTAGATAATAACAGTGTCTGACTCAGAATTATGGTTTTAAGGAGTAAAGATAGAGCTCATTTGCTTATTTCTTCCTTTAAGATAGGTCTTTCATGACCAGATATTTTGTCTTCATGTTCATTGTTGTGTTTTGGCAGGAGAGGTGCAAGCAGTATTTGAGTGAAAGAATAAAACAAACAACATGAAGTCATACAAAATGTTTCCTTTTTTTATAAGTATTTTGTTATAGCACTGTGAGATATACAATTACAAAGATGTTCATATATTGGGTCTTGGTCATACAGTGTTCCAGCACCCATCCCTCCACCAGTGCCTATTTCCCACCACCAACGTCCCTGGTTCCCTCCCCTCCCCCAGCCCGCCTCCATGGCAGGTTCTTTATTTCTTTCCCTTTCTCTCTGTCTCTTTCTCTTTTACTTCCCTTCCAGATTGTGGATTACAGAACATACATTAAAGGGTTGTCATGTATCTTTTTTGCCTATATTTAATGCTCAGTTCTAGGTTGATATTAGTACTTTTGACAATTGTTAGCACACTATTCCATTTTCTGTCTTACCTAGCCTCTGACTCCCACACATTTGAGATAATTTCAACCTTTGACAAAACCTCCTGATACATATTTCACTTGACCTTGCATATTGGTATCATAATATGTACATATATATTTATGTCATGCAAATAAATGCAGTCATTCTATATCTGTCTCTCTCTCCTTCTGGCTAATTTCACTCAACATGATCCTCTCCATGTCCATCCATTTATAGGCAAATTTCATAACTTCATTTTTCCTAACAGCTGCATAGTATTCCATTGTGTAGATGTACCAAAGCTTCTTTATCCAGTCATCAATTCTTGGGCATACTGGCTGTTTCCAGATTCTGGCTATTGTGAATAATGCTGCTATGAACATAAATAGCAGGGATGTTCATAGGGATGGTGGTTTCTAGCCCTGGCCCGCCACCCCAGCAGAGCCTCACAACAAGCCAGACGACCCCCACTCCATGAGGGCCTCCATTTTCCACATCTGGACTTCCTCCTCATCAGAACTCCACCCAGCAGACCAGCCTATCACAGCCCAGCTTGTGTGGCCACTTGCGGCCTCACGGTTCATCAATAAATGCTGGATTTAGAGGTGACTACAATAGTATGCTACCCGCACAGCAGAGCCTGGCAAGCTACCCGTGTTGTATTTGATATGCCAAATACCAGTAACAATTATAGACCTCATTCCCATGACCTGATGGTATGGTTTGAGGCTCTTTATGTTCCTGGAGCAAGCAGGTGCCCTTGGGCTTTACTTGCATGAGACAGGTCACCATATGTTACTGGTCCTGCTCCAGCAAATCAATGATGAGCGGGAGACAATGACAGTGATACATTGATGAACATAAAAGTAGGGATGGTGTTTCCGCTGTGTATTTTTGGCCTCCCAGAGTATATTTCCAGGAGTGGTATGGCTGGGTCAAATGGGAGTTCAATTTCTAGTCTTTGGAGGAATGTCCATAGAGTTTTCCAGAAAGGCTGTACCAGCCAGCATTCCCACCAACAATGGATGAGTGTCCCCTTTTCCCCACAACCATGCCAGCACTTGTTGTTGTTGCTCTTTTGGATATGTGCCAGTCTCTGTGGTGTAAAATGACATCTCATTGTTGTTTTGATTTGCATCTCTCTGATGATTAGTTGTTGCAGGACACCTCTGTATCTGCCCTGGATTGCCTCCTGCAGGTCACTTTTAGATAGGGGGTAGTTTAAATATGGCAGTTTATATGACCATGTATTCTGTACTGGCTGGTATAAATATTCTCTCATGCTACCACAATCATCGTGGGACTAGCTAGATATTACCAGCATACTTGCCTGGCCACGTTGGATCTCTAAGTAATTAGACCAGAGAGAAATGGTGTTTGCCTCCAAGCAAGCAAGCATGGCTCCCTCATAACTCAAAGGCAATTAAAATACAAAACTAACGTGAAGTAGATGAGACTCTTGTGAAGGCTTGGAGAAATATTTAACTGGCATTTGTATTAGTCTTTGGTACAGAGAATGCCATCTCAAAAAACCCCCTCCTCCACCCTATAAAGGCATTTCCAGGCAGATCTTGGCTCAAAACATTAGCATATAATAGGGCCTAGGTGAGGTGCTGGGAGAAATTACCTAAGGGCATTGACCCTTCCTGCTTCACATAATAGTGGGAGTTCTGAGTTGCAGGGGTATAAAACCAGCCTGCTTCCTCTCTGGCTCTCTTCTTCTTTTGGGGCTCTCTCTCTTTTTTGGTTTTCTTTTTGGGATTTCACTCATCTTGGGAGTCTTGTCTTTGTCTCCTCTCTACAGGGCCTTTACACATGGTGGCCAACATTAGTGAATATGATCATTTTTTTCATTTTTTTTTTGCCATTCGAATTTCTTCTTTGAGAAGGAAGGGATATTAAGGAAACGATTCCACTTACAATTGTGCCACGAAAATCAAACATCTAGGAATCAACAAAGTGTGCAAAGGACCTGTACAAAGAAAACTACAAGACACTGCTCCAAGAGATAAAAGAGGACATGAGGAAATGGAAACACATTCCCTGCTCATGGATGGGGAGAATCAACATTGTCAAAATGGTTTCATTTTTAAATATGTATATACATGTATATGTGCATAGATTAACATATACATTTCTGAGGATATTAGAAATGGATTTTTCTATTTTAAGGATAACTTGTCCTCAGTCGACTCTGGAACACATAAAAGAAGTCATCTTTGGAAACATAAAATTAATATTTTAGAAGCAAGCAAACCTGCACCGATCTCTCTCTGATAGTAGCACACCACTGTTGTACTTTGCCATACCTCTCATTTCTATTAGTAAATACTTCCAGTAAATCAGCTGCAATGACTTTATTACTATTTTACATTGATTCAATGGCTATGCTATTTTTTTTCCTGTGCCTGACACATTTTCTGAGACTCTACACCAGAAAATGTCAGTTCAAAAAGTCATTCTCACTGTCAGTGTAACTGGATTTATTCTGCTAACTTAGTTTCTAGGAATACTAAAATAATGCTGAAATTATCAGGAGATAGAAATTAAACAGCAAGATGACAGCTGGAGTCAGAGAAAAATCTTTGGACTTAATTTGGAAAAAAAAAGAGGAGCTAAGGGGAGATTGACTAGAACATCTTTCTGTTTACTATAACTTTGTTTCATTATTTAGTTTGAAGCTCTAATGATAAAGCCAGTGATTCTAGAGAATGCCACATTTTTTAAACATGATTGATGAAGTTCATTCAACCCCAATAACAGCAGTGAGGGTGAAATTAATTATACCCATTTTACAAATCAGTCACTTTGATTCAAGAAGCTATGGTGTGGTGTGTCCAAGTTATTGCATGTAATCGATATCTGGATTTGAAACACTGGCTCCATGTTTAGTTAGTGGTTTTCCTTATGACAGCTTTCTAAACACTGGAGTCCCTACGATTGTGGGTACAAAGACATAGAATTGAGTTAAAGAGCAGGAAAAGGCATTCTCCATCATTTCTTTTTCCAACCTTAAAGTAGTGAAAAAAGTTTGGAACTAACTCCTTGTCTAGGGACCTGGGGCATGTACTACTGATGAAAGCATTAGCTTAGTACATATAAGCCCCGAGTTCTATCACTGTACCACCTACAGGTTTGAGCAACTCTTCTCTGCCATATGGGACCCCAATTTCCACAAAGAGAACACGATGGTGCAGACTGCCAGGACCACAGCTTGAGTTAGGTATGTGCAAGCACAACTGAAGTGTGTAACTCCAGTTGAGCATTACAGTAGGAAACTGTTTCCCCAATAAAAACCTCAAGGTTGAGATAGCCTCCCTGGCTAATACAAGTTTAGTTTAGACAGGAGGGATAAAATATGTGCCAAGACAAGAAAACAATAGGATATTGTAATGACTATTACTGTCCTTTAAAGGTCTCACTGATTGCTTAGCACCCTTAGGTCCCAACTATGCAAATAAACTGGGCTTTGCTCTTAAAATACCTGTTAATTCTTACGCGTACCTTATGTCTTTAATGCACAATTTGTTTAATTAATGATATCAGTATGGTATTTGTTGTATATAAGACTTAAGATAAAAATGATTCATTTTACATTTAATTACAAAGTTATATAAAGTTATTTTACCTGTTTGTACTGCCTTCAATATCTTATGTATATATTCAGCCCTACTGCACATCCTAATTTTTTTTACTTTTTGGGTCACACCCAGTGACATTCAGGGATTACTCCTGGCTCTTCGCTCAGGAATTACTCCTGGCGGAGCTTCAGGGATCATATGGGATGACAGGGATGGAACCCAGGTTGGCTGCATGCAAGGCAAACACCCTCCCCACTGGACTATGGCTCTGGCCCTGAACATCCTATTTGCATCAGTCACATTTTTTTGAACTATGAATGATACAAATTAAGATGCTCTAATACACTTTTTTTTTTGCTTTTTTGGTCACAGCCAGCAATGCTCAGGGGTTTCTCCTGGTTCTGCACTCAGGGAATTACTCCTGACGGTGCTTGGGAGACCATATGGGATGCTGGGGATCAAACCCGGGTCTGACCACATGTGAGTCAAACCCCTTACCCGCTGGACTATCGCTCCAGCCCCTACACTTTTAATAAATGAAAGCACATTAATATCTATGACTGAGAATGATGCCCTTCTCTTACTTTGGGTCAGTGAGGTCAAGTTTTTCTTGGTACTTGATAGCCTTGGTAGCTCTAAGTTTTCTAAGTTTAGGTTTTACAAATTCTGCGCTTTTGTCCTAGACCTATAGTACCAGTAGGTTTGTTGGTATGATAACTCAATATGTTATCCTCAGGAGTCCAGTAGAGGTTTGTAGGCAAATCAGTATATAGAGAGGCTTAGGCAGCTCAATGAAAGAGATGAGCTCATAGGAGCTGTCCCGCAAAGTTGAAGCTATTTCAGGCTGATGAAAGAGAAAGGCTGACTTGCTACTCTGCTCTTAGACCATGTATCAGGATGGTGTGGTGAAGCAGGATTATTCCTAACTCCTATTTTACAGGTAAGATAAATTGTTAATTTCAGCTTGAAAGGTACAGTCAGTATTTGAACAGAGAATTTATGTTCAGAATGTTATTAACATTTTTCATGAAATTAAATTTTAATATCAATATTTAAGATAATTATTTATGAATCGGTTACTTACAATAGTAGACCATAATAATGATTTTGCAGTGGCTACCGTTGGCCCTACTGTGCAAATGAGAACTCAAGGCTCAGAACTATTCAGAGAATTGCTGAAAAGTCTCAGATTCACCAAGTTGCTAAACTTTGTTATAATCAGGGTTTGTTGATTTCCCAAGTCTGTGTCTTTCATTGAAAGGTGAACCTTATCATATCCCAACTCAGCTTTGATACACCATTATATCGGCCATGGAGTTAGAGAGCGTTAGATACTTAACCTCAATCCCACCTCTACATAGTTCTGTTCATTAGAGATTTTCTATTTTACAGATGAAGAAAAGTATACTTAAAGTTGATGATGAGCACCAAACTCATATCTCTTTGACTCCAAATCCCATCAATTAATTTGTACAAGTAATCCATCATTTTATATATTCCTTTTTTCATCATCTGTCCTACATTCATTATCTCCCACTTGAAGGTTAAAAATTCTAAAAATGGGCAGGGGAAACAAAGATACCATCCCCAAATCTATTTTTAGCCATAGCTGGTTTACTTTTGTTCCTATCTACAATGTCTGGCTTCTTTTATTTACTGCGAAAGTATACACTACTGTCAAACATCAGAATGTTGCAAAAACAGAGATGCAGGTCATGTTGACTTTTTTTTTTGTTACAAGACTTAGTGAGAAAGAATATATCATTACCTTTCATGTGTGAAGAATGCTCTGAAGACAATGTAGGATTTTATTTCTTCTCTTAAATATGATTATGATTGACACACTGCACTTTTTCTTTCCTAGTCTGTTCTAAGAAAACTTTATCAATTTATTTGTAGTTGCTCAGCAGGAGAAGGAGGCTTCCTGTCTCTTATTTTTAACTTTTCTCATGAAAAGGAAATTTTTAAAAAATATCCTCTCTCCCTTAGCACAGTTTTTCCCCTTAGCACAGTCATAGACAATTGATTTTATAATCTTAGTGCTAAAGAAAGGCATTACTTGTTCTTTGGGGATTACAGAATGGCTGCAAGTATTTCGTAGGCTATAACGTGGAAGTGAGGCATAACTGTTACCCAAAACACATACTCAAAACGACGGAAAAACTGAGATCTAAAGTTTAACAATCAAACTTAAAAGCGTTCCTGTCAAGGTAGCAGTTGGGTGGACTTGAAGAGTAGGCCAGAGGGAGCCAGAATACTAGTAGAGGGAGGTTGACACTGATGGTGGGACTGGTGTTGGAACACTGTATGCCTAAAGCTCAACTATCCATAACTTTGTATCACTTGTCACTTGTCTTCCCGTTGTTCATCAATTTGTTAGAGCTGGCACAGTAACATCTCCTATCATTTGCTAGTGTAGCCCAAGGGCATCTGCTTGTTCCAGGAACACAAAGGGCCTTAAACCATTTGTTAAGGTCATGGAAATGAGGTCTATAATTGTTACTGGATATTGGCATACCAAATACAACACGGGTAGCTTGCCAGGCTTTGCTGTGTGGGTGGGATACTATCCATAGTATGCTCTCAGTTTGTGCATTTACTGATGAACCTCAATAAGGAGAAATCGGATTTTCTTCTTGGTTGGAGCTCTGACGAGCTGTGGAGTACGGATGTTGAAAATGACTGTCGCCATGGTTGGGGGCTGTCCTCTGGCATCTTGTGAAGCTCTATTGGGATGGTGGGTCAGGCTAGAACCTGCCTTCCCTCCTGGGCACCTCATGATGAGTCGAGCACATTGGCTGATCCAGTCACTTGATCACTTGGCACCCGGTATTCTTCGATTTGCTCGAGTGGGCACCAGTAATATTTCCATTTGACCCATCACGTGCCAGTGTAGCCCAATGGCATCTGGTTGCTTGAGGAATACAAAGAACCTCAAACCATTCGCTCAGGGTCTTGACTGAAGAAGTCTGACCATTGTGTAGGTGAGTGGCCATGTGATCTTTTGACATCCAATGGGATCCAGTCAGTAACGGCTCTAGTACAGCAGTCATCTCCAAATTGCATTACATGTCCAGCCCATCTGATTTTCGAGCCTTGGCAAACAAGACAGCGTCCCTGACTCTGGAACAGCGATGGAGTTCGGGGCTCCAGATTCCTTCTTTCACTTGAGTGAGGCGTGATATTCCAAGCATAGCTTTTTCGATTCCTCTTTGGGAGACCTGAATAGCATTCTCATCCTGCTTTCATAGGGCCCAGGACTCTGAGGCGTATGTTAATGCAGGGAGAACAGTGGAGTTGAAGAGATGTGCCTGGAGCTGGAGGTTCTTTGTTTTTTTAGCTATTTCTTTGATGCTTTTTTCTTTTATTTTTGCTTTTTGGGTCACACCCAGCGATGCTCAGGGGTTACTCCTGGCTCAGCACTCAGGAATTACTCCTGGTGGTGCTCGGGGACCATATGGGATGCCGGGGATCGAACCCAGGCTGACACGGGCTGGCCACGTGCAAGGCAAATGCCCTACCACTGGGCTATCACTCAGGCCCCTTCTTTGATGCTTTTGAAGGCATTCCATGCTGCTCTCTTCCTTCTGTGCAGCTTAGGTCTTAGGTCGTTCATCATGTTGACTTCTACACCTAGGTACACATAACTGCTGCATTCAGAGATGTTTGTTCCAATGAGAATGAATGGGGCCTCTGGAACTAGTTCATTTTTCATGAAAATAGTTTTGCTGAGATTCAGCTTTAGACCTATCTTTCCATATTCTCAGTCGAAGTCAGCCAGCTTTTTGTTCCCCTTGGCTAATGTTTGGTGTTATTAGAACAATGTCATCAGCAAAGCAGAGGTGGTTTAGTTGCCGACAGTCTATCTTCACTCCCATTCCTTCCCATTTTAATTGTCACATGATGTTCTCAGGGGTGGTGCTGAAGAGATTTGGAGAAAATGGTATCGAACTCCTCTTTTGACATTGATGATCACTTCTTTGTAGAATGGTGAGATCCTGGTGGTGAATCTGTAATACAGCTCACGAAGGATCTTGATGTATTGGGTTTGAACACCTTGTTTGGCTAGGGCGTTGATGACCACTTCAGTCTCCACAGAATCAAAAGGCTTTCTTTAAATCAATGAACGTGAGACGGAGTGGCATCCTGAACTCCCTACAAACCTCAATGAGCTTGGTTACTGTGTGGATAAGGTCAATTGTGCTGAATCCTTTTCAGAAACCAGCTTGTTGTCCTTCATCTAATGTTCTGTCAATCCTGTTCAGGATGACTCGAGTGAACAGCTTGTAGATGACGGACAACAGGCAGATGGGGCGATAGTTGCCGATGTTGTGGGTGTCTTCCTTCTTGAAAAAGTAGAACTGTCTTGCTGGTTTTCCAATGGGAGGGCACCTTGCATTCAGACAGGTAGAGTGTGAAGAGCCGAGCCAGTGTACTGATGAGTACTCAAGGCAGATTCTTCAGGTGTTCGGCAGGTCTGACTTTGTCTGGGCCTGGTGCTGTTCCCTTCTTTACCCAATTAAGCATCAACTCTCCTACCTGAATAACTGAATATATATGTATATATGATATAATTTAAATAACTATGTAATATCACTATCTTCCTGTTCATCATCTATTTGCTTGAGCGGGCAACAGTAATATCTCCACATGTCCTGTCTCATGCTAGTAGAGCCCAAGGGCATCTACTTGCTCCAGGAACATAAAGAGTCTCAAATGATTATATTAGGTCATGGGAATAACCTAACATAATTGTTACTGGTATTTGGCATATCAAATACGACACGGGCAGTTTGTCAGGCTTGCCGTGTGGGTGGCATACTCTTGTAGTCACCTCTAAATACAGTATTTATTGATGAACTGCGTGGCTGCAAGTGGCTATGTAATATATTAAATAAAAATATGAAATATTAGTTATTTTTAAATTTTAATGTGAGATAAACAATTATAAATATGTTCATGATTGGGATTCAATCATACATTGTTCCAGCACCTGTCCCTCCACCAGTGCCCTATTCCCACCACTAATCTCCCCAAATTCCCTCCCCCTTCCCCTAGTCTGCCTCTATGGCAGGCATTTTTCCTTTTCTTCTCTCTCTCCTCTCCTCTCTCTCTCCCCCTTTCTCTTACACATTTCAGCTTATTCATCTATAGTTTTAAGTAATCTTATCGTATGTATAATACATTAGCATATAAACTTCAATAATTTATTAATTAAATCAATTAATTTATTTAAAATTAATCAATCTCAATTAATTATCAAAATAGATAAATTAATTTGAATTAGTAGATTAAATTAATTATATACGGTCATATATAACTATATCTATTTCTATATATATTTCTATATAAATTTTATATATGTTTAGGTGTTTTATTTTAAGTCATAAGATCAATAAAATAGTTATACCAGTTCATGACACCTAGTAAACCCACAATGAATATAAATGTCTCTATTTCTGTCACTATAGATCAATCAAATTTTGCTTTTAAATGGGGCCAGAGCAAAAGCACAGAGGGTAGGGCATTTGCTTTGCACGGAGCTGACCCAAGTTAAATCCCTAGCATCCCATATGGTCCCCCCAAGCAGTTCCAAGAGTAATTCCTGAGTGAAGAGACAAGAGTAACCCCCTGAACATTGCTGGGAGTGATCTAAAAACAAAACAAAAATAAAAATTTACCTTATACCACCTCTGCTTTTGCCAATGATATCGTTCTAATAACACTAAGCATTAGCCAAGTGGCACAAACGCTGGCTGACTTTGACCGAGAATGTGGAAAGATAGGTCTACAGCTGAATCTAAACAAAACAATGATCATGAAAAATGAACTAGTTCCAGAGGCCCAGTTATGTGTACCTAGGTCGAGAAGTCAACATGATGAACGACCTAAAACCTGAGCTGCACAGGAGGAAGAGAGCAGCATGGAATGCCTTCAAAGGCATCAAAGAAATAGCTAAAAGGACAAAGAACCTCCGGCTCCGAGCATATCTCTTCGACTCCACTGTTCTCCCTGCATTAACATATACCTCAGAGACCTGGGCCCTACGAAAGCAGGGTGAGAATGCTATTCGGGTCTCCCAGAGAGGAATCGAAAAGAGCTATGCTTGGAATATCATGCCTCACTCAAGTGAGAGAAGAAATCTGGAGCTCCAACCTTCATCGCTATTCCAGAATCAGGGACGCTGTCTCGTTTGCCAAGGCATCGAAAATCAGATGGGCTGGACATATAATGCGATTTGGAGACGACCGCTGGACTAGAGCGTTACCGAATGGATCCCACATGATGTCATTAGATCACGTGGCCGCCCACCTACAAGATGGTCAGACTTCCTTGTAAAGACCCTGAAGGAACGGTTTGAGGCTCTTCATATTCCTGAATCAACCAGATGCCATTGGGCTACATTGCACATGACAGGGTCAAATGGAAATGTTACTGGCGCCCGCTTGTGCAAATCAATGAATAATGGGAATCATGTGATCAAGTGATCAAGTGATGGATTAGGGAAATTTCTCCCATATTTAATAGTTGAATATGCAACACTATAGGAAAGTATATTGGGTTTAATTAATGGATTTTATAGCTAAGTAAGTCAGGTAGTTCCATTTATTTATTTAAAAAATTCTCTATTGAAAAACAATATGGTGTCATGTATTCAGAAAACAATAATTAAAAACTAACATAGGCCCAGTATTTATTCTGATGAAAAGTAAACTGATGATAGTATAATGTGTGACTGTAATCTCCCTAAGAGGAAGAGGACTTGGTACTTCTGAAATAAATAAAAAATCGATGTGGGGCCTGGGAGTTATAGCGAGACAATGAAAACAAATAAGATTGTAGATTGTTTTATTGTGAATGCTTGCAGGCGTGTTCTTTGGGTAGTTCTCAAAGCAGCCTCTAGGGAATAGTAAATATGCTATCTATTGGTTCATCTGGAAGTCATATTAATTAAGGGCCTAGAGAAGTTCAGGTTTCTCTCAATTCCCTCACACACATACTTCAGGCACATAAAGGATTCATGTTGCCTTGAAAATGTTAAAATGGGCATAGTGAGTTAAAAAAATGAAAACAATCACTCTGATGACTTCATGGGAGACAGAGCCATGTTCATGCTCCATTAGATTTTTTGGATCACCTCTTCAGGAGATCTGTTATATTTTTTTTTCCTAAAAGGTAAACTTTTGTAGACTTTGCCTTTTTTTACTTTGTGTTATAATTTATTGTGTTTGCTCATGTACAAGTTTTAAGAAATCTTATTGGTATGATTATTCTATAACAAAATAGCAAGACTATATGAAAAGTATACAAGTTGATATTAGTCATAATCTAGACTTATTGGGTTATTCTGCTAGTGAATGGAGATTGAAAAGAAAGGAAAGGTTGCTTATTTATAGGGTTGTTAAGGCATTTTTTTTCTCTGCACTTGTTTATCTGAAATCCATCCACTCTTAGAAAGCCAAGCAATTAAGTGGGTCCAAAGAACACAGAGTTCTCAGGCGATTCTATTCATTCAAATGCTGGTAGAAGAGTATTCATGCTATTCTAAACCCTTACGTGTAAGAAATCTGCAAATTTAGGAAAACAACCAATCTTAAGTGTTTCGAGGAGAGTTGTTAGGTTATAGAGAAAATGGCACTCCTTGTAAATAGTGGGTTATTGCTTTTGAAACATCCACAATTTAGGTATAAAACAAGTAAGAAGTTTAAGACCCTGTACCCTAGAGGCAGAAAATCACATTAGCAGTTTAGTCAAGAATGAATCTGAAAACCTAGAGATGTTTATTGGACTTAATATATATGTGTATATATGTATATATGTATATATATACATATAAACAAATATATGTCTATACATCACTTGATCACTTGAATCCCGTTATTCATAGATTTGCTCGAGCGGGTGCCAGTAACATTTCCATTGGATCCTAATGCATGCCAATGTAGCCCAATGGCATTTGGTTGATTCAGGAATATGAAGAGCCTCAAACCATTCCTTCAGGGTCTTTACAAGGAAGTCTGACCATCTTGAAGGTGGGCGGCCACGTGATCTTTTGACATCCCGTGGGATCCAGTCTGTAACGGCTCTAGTCCAGCAGTTGTCTTTAAATCGCATTACATGTCCAGCCTATCTGATTTTTCGATGATTTGGCAAATGAGACAGCATCCCTGATTCTGGAATAGCAATAGAGGTCAGAACTCTGGATTCCTTCTCTCACTTGAGTGAGGCGTGATATTCCAAGCATAGCTCTTTCGATTCCTCTCTGGGAGAACCGAATAGCATTCTCACCCTGCTTTCGTAGAGCCCAGGTCTCTGAGGTGTATGTTAATGCAGGGAGAACGGTGGAGTCAAAGAGATGTGCCCGAGCTGGAAGTTCTTTGTCCTTTTTAGCTATTTCTTCGATGCCTTTGAAGGCATTCCATGCCAATCTCTTCCTCCTGCGCAGCTTAGGTTTTAGGTCATTCATTATGTTGATTTCTCGACCTAGGAACACATAACTGCTGCATTCAGAGATGTTTGTTCCATTGAGAGTGAATGGGGCCTCTGGAACTAGTTCTTTCTTCATAAACATTGTTTTCTTTAGATTCAGCTGTAGACCTATCTTTCCACATTCTTGGTCGAAGTCAGCCAGCATTTGTGCCACTTGGCTAATGTTTGGTGTTATTAGAACAATGTCGTCAGCGAAGCGGAGGTGGTGTAGTTGCCAACCATCTATCTTCACTCAAATTCCTTCCCATTCTAATTGTCACATGATGTTCTCGAGGGTGGCGTTGAAGGGTTTTGGTGAAATGATATCACCCTGTCGATCCCCTCTTTTGACATCAATGATCACTTCTTTGTAGAATGGTGAGAACCTGGTGGTGAATCCATAATACAGCTCACGAAGGATCTTGAGGTATTGGGTTTGAACACCCTGTTTGGCTAGGGCTTCGATGATGGCTTCATTCTCCACAGAATCAAAGGCTTTCTGTAAATTAATGAAGGTGAGACAGAACGGCATCTTGTAGTCCCTATAAACCTCAATGAGCTTGGTTACTGTGTGGATATGGTTGATTGTGCTAAATCCTTTCCAGAAGCCAGCTTGCTTGCATGGTTGTCCTTCATCTAGTGTTCTGCCAATCCTTTTCAGGATGACTTGTGTAAACAGCTTGTAGATGACGGACATCAGGCAGATTTGGCGATAGTTGCTGATGTCGTGAATGTCTCCCTTCTTGAACAGTAGAACTCTCCTGCTGGTTTTCCATTGGGAGGGCACCTTGCATTTGGACAGGTAGCGTGTGAAGAGCCGAGCTAGTGTATTAATGAGTACCGATGGCAGATTCTTCAGGTGTTCGGGTCTGACTTTGTCTGGGCCTGGTGCTGTTCCCTTCTTTACCGACGAGATGGCATGTCGGATTTCAGAAGGGAGAACGTTGGGAATGACATATCCATTCTGTGGAATTTGGTATGTGGGCAGGTGGATGTGGCTATCAAAGAGATTTGAGTAGAAGTCACAGATAATCTTCTCCATTGCCTTTCTGGAAGATGTGATAGATCCATCAGGGCATCGGAGGGCTGTATCTTGGTCTTATTATTGGCAAAGTACAAGTGGGTAGTGCGAATACTTTTCCCAGGCTTCTGCTGCGTCTTCCAGTATTTCTGCTCTTCTGTCTTTGAGGTCTTCTTTTATTGCTTCTCTGCACCATTTAGCAAGTTTGGACGTTAGCCTTTGGTCTCCTGAGACTCGCGCCTTGCCACGTTGGCGAATGAGCTCAAGAGTTTCTGAAGACAAGCGTCCTTTTGTGTCTTTCTCTCTCTTGGCATTCTTTGCACAATTATGGAGGTGCTGAACCAGTCGGTTGTATTCTTCATCGATGTTGTCAATGATGGTATCTTCCCATGTTGCTGCAATGGTGCCAAAGAGTTCCCAGTTGGTGGTTGTTCTGGGAGTTCTCTTCTTAAACTTTGCAGCCTTTTCTCCCCATTGCAGGAAATAGAATTTTGCATGAAGGGAGATGGTGGTCCAATCCTGTTTGGAATTTGGGGAAAACAGCAACATCGGTCAGACAAAACCATCGATTGAAGATGATGTGGTCAATTTCATTGTGGAACTGTCCACCAGGAGATTCCCATGTCCAACGTTTTGCTAACTGTTCCGAAGGCTGAACTGTTCCGGAGTTCTCATGAATGGTCTTGGTGGACATGATGAACTCAGATAGTCTCTCACCTTGTTCGTTCCATTCTAGGCCATGGGTCCTGATGTGGAGTTCTTCAGCCGATCTTCTCAGTCCTATCTTGGCATTAAAATCACCAACTATGATCTTGTAGAAGGTATGATCTTTTATAGAACTCTTCCAATTCCATGTAGAATTTCTCAATTTCATCTTCTTTGTATGTGGATGTTGGTGCGTAGACAATGAAGATAGAAATTGCTGGCAGTGGGCCACATCTCTTCAAGTGTAATCGTCCTATCTGGTTTGTTAGGCATTCAAATGAATCAATGTTGGCGGCCATGTTTGTGTTGACAAAGGACACCAACGCCACCGACGCCTCTTTTCGTTGCATGTTCCAAGGAACAATTCTGCTCCGTGTCAAATACAGCATGATGCAACTGGCGCCTCCTCGTTTCAGTCAGACCCAATGATGTTGTACTTGATCTTTGCGCTTGCACCATCAGATCCTCAATATATGCTTCCGATGGCCAGCGTATGTGCATTGAAAGTACAGTCATTTTAGTTCTTCTTCATTTTGGCAGCCTAGGATGGCCGTGAAATTTTATCAAGCACTGCTTGTTCGCCTTTCTTACTGCTGCCATATTAAGGGCTCTTTTGGGGTCAGGAAAATAAACATTTCTGTTACTGGTTTTGGCATATCGAACACGCATTGGACAGCTTGCTAGGCTCTGCTGTGCGGCTGCTATATTCTCATTACTTTTTGGGGCCTCTCTTAGAGGGGGGTAGAATATTCATGGTAATTTGGAGGTAAATTATGCGTGGCCGCAGCGGCCGTGGTGCAACGGGGAAAGCTTGTTTCTGCTCTGCCGCGTGTATCTGTGTCTTAAACTTATGTCTATACATATGTGTATATATATACATATATACATATATACATATATACACACATATGTCTATACATATGTGTATATATGTATACATGTATATATGCATATACATGTGCACATATACATGCATATATGCATATTTACATATATACAGATATATGTATATATACATATACTTAGCACTTCCAAAAAATTGGGGGTCTATATAAAAATGAACTAAATGAAAACAAACTACATGAAAATGCCAAGATTTAGGCTATTAACCATCAGCTTTTTCCTCTTGACATGAAACATACATCTGGGCATTGTAACATCTGGAGAGTACCAGCTGTCAGGCAGTATATTTTTATCACATCTAGAAGGGTAGCAGACACAGGCAGCACTGTAGAAAGCTAAAGTAAAAAGCAGTGAGACTAGATTATTTTCTTATATGTCTGCAATGTATCTCAGTACATGAATAAAAATATTTTTTGTTTTATTTTTATACATATTTTTATATAGAGGAGAGAGATATAATTGGAGTCATGGATGAAATAGCCTTGTTTCTCTCTTTTCTTTCTCTCTTGCATACACTTTAATTACTTAACTTTATTAATAATTATTATTTTATTATTGCTTGAAAGGAAACTTATTAACTAGAGTGTTTATTTTTGTGGGGGACCACATTTCATGGTATTTGGGAGGAGGGCATGGGGCAGGGCTGGACAGAGCTCACCTAGAAGTGACACTATACAAACTTTTAAATGACAGCTTTGTTTTCTAACAAGTGCAAGTAGTAGAGGCTTGAAAAATGAAAGTATTAGATAATCCAAAGTTACTTTTTAATTACTATACTTATTTCAAGTTGCCACCACAATCAACCAACATTTAAACAAATGAATGCAACTGCTGGAGGGCCATCCTCTCAAGTAAGCTATGCTGAGAAATTCTGCTTCAAAATGTTATAAATCATTTCTGGTGTTGCCTTTAAATCCGCATAAGCTCCATTTGGAACCTGGCTTTGTGTTCTCTTGCCTTCACCTTGCTGAAATTTAGGGGCGGGGCAGGAGGGAATGGGAGCACATCTACACCTCCAGAATTACATAATAGTAGAGTGGGAAGAAACTGCCAAGATAAAGCCAGGCTGTCAAACACTCCTTTGAAAACATAATCCTATTATTAACTTACTATTCTATACTACTGATAGCTCCTAGATACGACACCAAAAGAGTTGACAGATGTGGCTGGAAATAATCCAAGGGAGCTAAACTGATCATGGATTTAAGGTTTTCCCACGCTTCATTGTGCACCTCTCTAATACGGTACAGGGGTGCACATACTCCTAGAATGCTGTGATTAAAATCAAATATGTTAGGCAAGGAAACTGGACTAGCTTGCTGGCTATATTATGGTTGCAATATGGACAATGGTAAAGACGATATAATTTTCAGTGATGTGATGATTTATAATGGTGAATAATATTTCACTAAGAATTCAGGAGTAACTGAATTTTATTTTTCAATTTGTATTCTGATGTTATTTTGAACATACTCATTTTGCTGAGGTTAACTCCACATG
This sequence comes from Cryptotis parvus, assembly GCA_021461705.1. NCBI lineage: Eukaryota > Metazoa > Chordata > Mammalia > Eulipotyphla > Soricidae > Cryptotis > Cryptotis parvus. Next base: position 4,559 of record JAJIBD010005915.1, on the reverse strand, counting down.
GAAAATTTTTTTTTCATCCAGTCTAAAACTAAACCAGATGTTCTTTAAAAAAGAGAGCTAGCAATCTATTTTAACAATAGTGTATGTGTGTGTGTGTGTGTGTGTGTGTGTGGCTTCATCTGATTGTAATAAATAACTGGAAAAAAAACTGGGATAATTGTGTTGAGAGCTGTAAGGTCACCCAAGATGTTCTTGCGGGAAGAATCAGTCACTTCTCTGATCATGGAAACCCTTGCTGGTTGCTCCAGCCTCAGCATAAACTATTTGATATCTATTCACAGGCTGGGCTCTTTCACCACATTGTATGTTCTTTGGGGATGGTATTGTCTTAATCTCATTTGAGAGGGGTTGGGAAAATTTCCCAGTATAAGTTCCTAGTGCCTGTCCAACTATCTGGCACACACAATTGTGTGTGTGTGTGTGTGTTTGTCTTTGTGTGTGTTCCCATCAACTGCAAGAAGATAGAGGCTTTATATTTGGAAGAGTCACTTGAAGGAAATAATCCCTTGAATTGCAAAATCTTTATATTTCCTTAATTACTTTAAAGATATAAAAAACTTGTAACAGAGCTTTTGATAAAACAAAAGGGTGGAAGACAGAGATGATAAAGGGTTAAAAAATTTGGGGTTATTTTTTATTAATATATACACCCTCCCTCTATGTATATCCCTTTAAATGACTACATTTGAAAACTTAAGCACAATTTTAGAATAGGCATATTTTGCTGGATTTGACCTTTGGCAATTGTGAGAAACTTTCTGTTTAGGGGAATAATTATGATTATATTTCACACTTTCCACCCACAGTTTTTTTTTTCACAAGTGAGCAAGCAGTGTTAGCACAGTTAGGTTCATGAAAAGAGCTGCTATTTTTCAAGCATTCCTTATGCCTTTCTAGAATTGAAGGCCCATTATTCTGTCATATATCAACCCATCTGTCAGCGAGCAACAGATGGTTAAGATGAAGAACTTCTGAAATACCAAGGAGGAAATTATATTGCACTTCACCATCCATGCTGAAATTCAGTCAGACTTCAGCAAATTCCTTTACCACTTCCCCACTCAGTGTATAAAGTAACAGTGAGGGAAAATACTGCATCTGCATTGCAAATTAGGAGTCATTCCTCCAAAAGATACCTTGACTCTGATAGAGATGACAGACATGAGTTCGAGGCTCAGTTAAGCTACTCCTTCACCAACTTTGGTAATTTATTTGGCCTTGTTACTATTCATCTCTTTAATGAGATAGCAGAAAATTAATAGCCTTTTTACAGGCATAGTTCAAGAATGAAAATCAAACGCATGAGCTGTGAAACAGTATATCTTGTACAACTTGATACAGGTGTATATAATGACAATTTTGTGTGTGTGTGTGTGTGTGTGTGTAGTTTTTCTTTTTGGGGAGGAGAAAACACTTTGTGCTTAGGAGCTACTCCTGGCTTGATGCTCAGGTCTTGCAGGCTTGGGAAATCATGTGGTGCCAAGGATAAACCTGGGTCTCTGGCATATAAAGCTCATGCTCCAGCCCATTTTCACCATCAATTCTCTTGTTATTATTCCAGTTTCCTATATGTTTATTCTGGATTTAAAAAATGCTGTGTCGAGGCTTAAGAGATAACTCAAGCCGTCACAGTGCCTGAACTGGCACCCCAGCCCCCTGGTCTCCAAGGACCACCCTCAGTGGCCCCGGTGTCTTCCAGCCCTACCAGACTTGGCAGCAGAATATTGTAGGTCTGGAGCACTCACTTGTGCCAATTGTCTCAGAATCACTGGGAATGGCTCTTATCCCCTGAGTGTTCCTTGGGAGTCAGTCCTCTAACCTCTCAAAGACTCTAAGGAAGATTTAAGCTGACACTTAAGGATAGAAGGAAGTTAGATATGAAAAAGCTGTGGATGAAGCAGGTTAGTGCCTGACCACTGTTTTGTAATGTCTGTTGTGTAAGAGTAACTCCGTGACATGCGGTGTTGAGGTTGATGTGAAAGGAATGGGCAGGAGAGAAAGGGACTAAAGTCATTGCATTAACGTGAAAGTGGATTCCTCCTGTGCTAGTGGGTTCTTGAGGATTGTATGGAAGAATTTGCATACAAAATTTAGAAGATTGAAAGGTTAGTTTAATGTACAGATGATTCCATGTCCTTTCCAGATATATAGGCTCCCTTGTACCTGTGAACAGATTCCTGGTCCTGTCCCATGCAGTCCACTTGCATCTCACAAACCTGGTCCTGTTTCTCTGCTGCTCTCTCAGTGCTTGGCCTCTGGGCCTCCCAACTGTACCCCAGAGATCCCTTGTTGTCCTGGCCCAGCTTTCCCTAGACTCCAGCTTCTCCCTTATACATGTGGTTGAGACTCCTGTGCTCAGTACCTTGCACTGTACCTGGGCATGCTGTCCTACCTGATCTGGTGAGAGAGGGAGAGTGCTGACTTGGGAACAGCCACAGCCTGGGGAGGGAGAGAGAGACAGAGAGAGAGAGAGAAAGAGAGAGGGAGGGGGAGGGAGAGAGAGAGAGAGAGAGAGGAAGAGGGAGTCTGGGGTTGCCTTTTTTATTTGCTGCCAAATTCCACCCCCAGTGGTCCCTTTCTAATTCTGATTGACTACCTATTCCATCTTGATGTATTTATTGGGTGTTCAAACCCAATACATCAAGATCCTTTGTGAGCTGTATTACGGATTCACCACCAGGATCTCACCATTCTACAAAGAAGTGATCATTGATGTCAAAAGAGGGGTTCGACAGGGTGATACCATTTCACCAAAACTCTTCTGCGCCACACTCGAGAACATCATGTGACAATTAGAATGGGAATGAATGGGAGTGACGATAGATGGTCGGCAACTACACTACCTCCCGGCTGATGACATCATTCTAATAACACCAAACATTAGCCAAGCGGCACAAATACTGGCTGACTTCGACCGAGAATGTGGAAAGATAGGTCTACAGCTGAATCTGAAGAAAACTAAGTTCATGAAAAAATGAACTAGTTCCTGAGGCCCCATTCACTCTCAATGGAACAAACATCTCTGAATGCAGCAGTTATGTGTTCCTAGGTCGAGAAGTCAACATGATGAACGACCTAAAAACCTGAGCTGCGCAGGAGGAAGAGAGCTGCATGGAAATGCCTTCAAAGGCATCAAAGAAATAGCTAAAAGGACAAAGAACCTCCGGCTCAGGGCACATCTCTTCGACTCCACCGTTCTCCCTGCATTAACATACACCTCAGAGACCTTGGCTCTATGAAAGCAGGATGAGAATGCTGTTCGGGTCCCCAGAGAGGACTCGAAGAGCTATGCTTGTAATATCACGCCTCACTCAAGTGAGAGAAGGAATCCGGAGCTCCGACCTCCATCCCTATTCCAGAATCAGGGACTCTGTCTCGTTTGTCAAGGCAACGAAAATCAGATAGGCTGGACATGTAATGCGATTTGGAGACGACTGCTGAACTAGAGCCGTTACAGACTGGATCCCCACGGGATGTCAAAAGATCACGTGGCCTCCCACCTACAAGATTGTCAGACTTCCTTGTAAAGACCCTGAAGGAACGGTTTGAGGCTCTTCATATTCCTGAATCAACCAGATGCCATTGGGCTACATTGGCACGTGATAGGGTCCAATGGAAATGTTACTGGCGCCTGCTCGAGCAAATCGATGAATAACGGGATTCAAGTGATCAAGCGATCAAGTACCCTATTCCATGGGTGTGATTGGCTACTGTGAACCTGGTGCTTTCTTCCTTAGCTCCTGCTGTATCAATTGCACTCCAGGACAGGCCTGCTTTGCCTCAGTACTGGTGACTTTTGCTGGAGATTGATCATATGTTTTATGGGTTTTCATTTCACATTTGTATGTGTGTGTGTGTGTGTGTGTGTGTGAGAGAGAGAGAGAGAGAGAGAGAGAGAGAATTATTTTTGGTTCTGTGTGGCATCAATATTGATTGAATCAGAATTTTTAAGCCCAATTTAGCTGATTTCATTTATTTTTGTCTAACAATATTTTAATATACAAATTTTGATTTTCACATTGACAGTTAATTTTTTTCCAGAGACTGGGGGAGAGAAGCTCCCTTCTTCCCAGAATATTGTTTCATAAGAGTTGGTGTTGATGATGAGGGCGGAGCCTGAAAGAGTTAAAAAATACAGTGTGCCTCTCCATGGGGTTATTAATCACTAGCCAAGACTGATGCAGACTGGTCCACAGGTATGAAAAGTTTGGAAACCCCTTTTCTAGAGTTGAACTTTTTGATGGAAAAACATTTCCTGTTCTTCATGATGGATGCACATACTGATTCATGATCAAGTCTGAAGTAGCTCTAGAGGTAAATTTTGTCATATGCTTTCAGGTTTCTGGGCATACAGAAAAAAGTTCTGAGTTCATGAGGAAAATTTTTCCATATAATTTTTTCTAGTTTCCTAAGAATGTACTGCTTTTGGTACTCCACTTTTCAAAAAGGTTCACCAGATTGTTTTGTGTTTATGTTGCTGTATATTGCTGTTGTCTCTTACTTTCTTATAGGTAGGTCTAGTTTTCTAGTTCAATTTTCAGATTTCTTTTCTTTCCATT
>JAJIBD010005914.1:0-104287 GCA_021461705.1 Cryptotis parvus | reverse complement strand
TTGGCATGCAGGATATCTAAGTTCAGTCTGTGGCACCACATTTTCCCCTAAGCACCTCTGGGAGCAATCCATGAACAGATCCACAGTAGCCTTGATAAAAGGGTTGCTCTAAAACATTTGAGCCTCTCTGTCCCTCCAGAGTACTCACTGTTATTGAGGACACAGAGAGATACATCAAAGGATTTAAGCACGTGTCTTGCATGCAGGAGCCCCTGCTTTTACTCCCTAAGCAGCTCATGATCTCCTGAGCATGACTGGGTGTGGCAATAAAAACAACAAAAAGTAAAATTGTAGTGCTTACTGGTGCTGAAATTTTATGTTTATTGTACTGGTAACCCTGACCTCACCTCTTTGTGTTTACAAAGGCAGAGTATTTGATTTTCCTGTATGTTGCATTTCTGGTGTTTTTATTTTTGCCTGGTTTATAGGGGAGTCAGGATTAAATGAGTATTTGAATGAAAAAGTGAAATAAATAACTCTGGACTCATGTCATTAGACTAACAGGTTTTTAACACGGTGATGCTGGCACGCATCCACCAGTGGCTTGCCCTTGACTGTGATTTAGGTAACACCAGTTGTAGCTCTGGTATCAGGTACGTCAAATATAATGGTTTGGGCCAGAGAGACAGCTCATTGTTCTGAGCACTGTAATGTTTTGTGAGCAAGAAACCTGAATTTGAACCCCATTACTGCTTTGTCCCCTGAGAGCCCAGTAATCAAACAAAAAGTAAACACAGTGGTTGGCTGTGTGTTTCATCTTTACAAAAAAGCAATGCCAAATTAATCTCACATATAAGACCAATTAGTGATAACAGCAAGAGCAGTTTCTCTGTCAGTTAAAAAAAAATACACCCTACTTAAGATATACTGCATCTCAGGCATAGCCACCTCTGCAGTTGGCATGGACTAGAGGGGAATTTTATGATAGAAATGCGTATGCCTTGAAGTGTGTAGGTTTTCTGGAAACATCTGTTGAAGGAGAAAACCCAGACAGGAAAAGGAAGTAATGGAGACGCATAGAAACAACAACCTTTCTAGTGACTCCTTGAGGTACATGAGTTAACTCATTCTTCATATTGAATCAAGAAATTAGAAGTTACATGCTCTAAAAAATTACTTTACCTTCACATGTCCAGCTTATTGAGCAGACCAGTAGTAGATGACCTAAGTTCATTAGAGGTGTGGGGGAGGGTACGCCTTGCACGCAGCCTATCAGAGTTCTATCCCCGGTAGCCCATATAGCCTCCCCACCACGCACCCCTGTGCCACCAGCAGTAATTCCTCAGTGGTGCAGAGCCAGAAATAAGCTGTGAGCCTTGCTAGGTATGACCCAAAAAGGAAAAAAAAAGTAGTTAGAATGTTCACTTTTTCAACTCCAAAGTCGGGCCGGAGAGATAGCCCAGCGGGTAGGGCGTTTGCCTTGCACGCGCCGGCTCATGCCGGCCCGGTTCGATCCCCCGGCATCCCATATGGTCCCCTGAGCACCGCCAGGAGTAATTCCTGAGTGCAGAGCCAGGAGTAACCCCTGAGCATTGCGCGGTGTGACCCAAAAAAAAAAAAAAAAAACTACAAAGTCTTTAAAATGATAGTGCTTAGATTGTGATATTTGAGAGATAATGAAATAGTGGTTATTTAACACGTTGACGCAGGCACTGCTACAAATTAATTAAAGCCACAGCCACGTGTGAGCCATTGGTAGTATGTGTTGGTGTTAGCATGTTATATATAGACTAAGTCTAAGTTTTTTAACTTCAGTATTTGAGCTTTAGTGCAAATTATAAATATAAAACATTTTATTATAAGGGGGTGCACTAGTAAATTACACATCAAGTCTAAAATACTGTTTTTTCTTTTTTCTGGATGGGGTCATGTTTTCTCTTAGATGATGGATTTAGATGAGGTATTACCCTGGATTGCTGTCGCCTTGTTAAATACGATGAGTTTCATGATTATCTAGAACGGTCATATGAAGGAGAAGAAGATACACCAATGGGACTTCTGCTAGGTGGAGTGAAGTCAACATACATGTTTGATCTACTTTTGGAGACCAGAAAACCTGATCAAGTTTTCCAATCTTATAAACCTGGAGGTAAGAGGTGAAAATTGCCTGCCATAGATGCAGGCTGGGGAGGGGGGTATTATGGAACATTGATGGAGGGAAAGGGGCACTGGTGGAGGGATGGGTGCTGGAACACTGTATGACTGAAACTCAAATATGAACACTTTCTTACGGTGGTATAATAAAAAATTTTAAAAAAATAAAATCAGGGGCCGGAGCGATAGTCCAGCGGGTAGGGCGTTTGCCTTGCACGGCCAGCCTATGCCCGCCCGGGTTCGATTCCTGGCATCCCATATGGTCCCCTGAGCACCGCCAGGAGTAATTCCTGAGTGCAGGGCCAGGAGTAACCCCTGAGCATCACCGGGTGTGACCAAAAAAAAAAAAAAAAAAAAAAAAATCAAGCTGCCTTTTCCCATCCTGAAAAAAAAATACTAAGCTATTTTGTGTTGTATTGGTCTTAAAATTTTGATCACAAGTGTTTTTCTATGGAAATGAATTAAAAATGAATTTGTTTGCTCCAAATTGTAGAATGTTTTTGTCAGGTTGGGAAGCAGCAAGGAGCGTGGAGTTATGTCCTGGATTAGTGTTTCTCAGTCTCTTCGTGTGGGTCTATTCTCTTAGCTTCTTCTCTCCGTCTTCTTATTTCTCACTTCCCTCTGGTCCGCTTATCTCATGCCATGGCCAAATATATGGCTTCTGGTTTAAAACTCTAGATTACTTCCCAAAGAGCCAATATAGATGTTTTAAAAAAACAAGCAGCAGGGCCGGAGCGATAGCCCAGCGGGTAGGGGCGTTTTTTGCACGCGGTCGGCCTGTGCCGACCCGGGTTCGATCCCCCGCATCCCAAATATTCCCCGAGCACCGCCAGGAGTAACTCCTGAGTGCAGAGCCAAGAGAAACTCCTGAGCATTGCCGGGTGTGGCCCCAAAAAGCAAAATAATAAAAAACAAGCAACAAAGCTTCTAGTTGTGGTTTTTGGTTTTTTTTTCTCCTTCCATTTGTACAGGTCCCAGGATGTCACCCTTCCCTGTTTTCATTGAATGTATAGCACTCTCCCCTCCCCACCCCACCTCCACACACACATTTTTTCCTTTATGATTGATTTGACAACAAAATACTGTGCCCCAAGCTTACCCATTGTGGTCCCCAAAGACAGTCACATCATCTTTCTCATGTCCAAAGTTTTCTATCAGTAAACTAAATTATAGAGAAATAACAATATTTAATAATTTCAAAACATCTTTATGTACCCCAAATGTTGACTGGTACAAGCCTTTTTGGAAAATAATATGGACATTCCTTCAAAGACTAGATGTTGAGCTCCCATTTGACCCAGCCATAGCCACTCCTGGGAATATACCCTGGGAAGCCAAAAACACACAGCAGAAACACCATTTGCACCTTTATTTTCATAGCAGCACTATTCACAATAGCCAGAATATGGAACCAACCAGAGTGCCTTAGAACTGATGACTGGATAAAGAAACTGTGGTACATCTACACAATGAAATACTATGCAGCTGTTAGGGAAAATGAAGTTATGAAATTTGCCTATAGATGAATGGATATGGAGAAGATCATGTTGAGTAAAATTAGCCAGAAGGAAAAAGTCAGATATAAAAAATACTGCATTTATTTGCATGACATAAATATATACATATTATAATATCAATATCCATGGTCAGGCAAATCATGGATCAGGAGGTCTTGTCAAAGGTGGAAATTACCACAAATGTGTGGGAATCAGAGGCTAGGTAAGAGAGAATGGAACAGTGTGCTAATAATTGTCGAAAGTGCTAATACCAACCTAGAACTAAGCATTAAATACAGGCAAAAAGATACACATGATAACCTCTAAATGTATCTATTGCAATCCACAATGTGTAAGGGATGAGAGAGAGAGAGAGAGAGAGAGGAGAGAGAGAGAGAGAGAGAGAGAGAGAGAGAGAGAGAGAGAGAGAGAGAGAGAGAACCTGCTATAGAGGCAGGCTAGGGAGGGGGAGGGAATCGGGGACATTGGTGGTGGGAAATGGGCACTGGTGGAGGGATGGGTGCTGGAACTCTGTATGACCGAAACCCAAATATGAACATCTTTGTAATTGTGTATCTCACAGTGGTATGATAAAATATTAAAAAATAAAAAAAATTTTAAAAATCTGTACCCCTGGGGCGGAACGATAACCCAGCGGGTGGGGTGTTTGCCTTGCATGTGGCCAGCCCATGCTGGCCTGGGTTTGATCCCCGGCATCCCATATGGTCCCCCGAGCACCGCCAGGAGTGATTCCTGAGTGAAGAGCCAGGAGAAACCCCTGAGCATTGCCGGGGTGACCCAAAAAAAAGCAAAAAAAAAATCTGTACCCCTAACTTCTTTGAATTATTTATTAACCGGATTCAGGCTTAGGTTATGCTTTTTATCACTAAAAGTCAATACAGGGTCGGAGCGATAGCCCAGCGGGTAGGGCGCTTTGCTGTCGCCGGCTTGTGCCGCCCGGGTTCGATCCCCGGCATCCCATATGGTCCCCCAAGCACCGCCAGGAGTGATTCCTGAGTGCAGAGCCAGGAGTAACCCCTGAGCATCGCCGGTGTGACCCAAAAAAGCAAAAAAAAAAAAAAAAAAAGTCAATACATAAAATCTTTTCTTCCATTTCAAATTCTGTCCTATACCTGCATTTTAAAATAAAATCTTTTTTTTTTAATTGATATTTATTTCAGTGTCTCCCTCAGTCAGCCTCTGACCTATAGTGCAGAATACCTTTGGACCATTTCCTTGCAGATTGCTTTTGAACCTAAGAGAGCAAAATTTTTTGTTACATTACTATATGAATCAGCAACAAATTTTTAAATAATCAAATTTTGTTAATTTGCTTTTGGTTTGCAATGCTATAAAAATTTGTAGAATATAGTATCGTGCTTGCTAGTATATGCAGTTTACGGGCACCAGCTACCAAGTTCTGTTGTCATTGTACTATGAATGTGACCCTCTACCCGCTCCTCTCACTGTCCTTTTTCCTCCTTTTTGTAAACGTAATTTTTATTTTTACTTATCCATCTATCTATTTGTTTGTTTCTTTCTTTTCTTTTTTTTTGGCTTTTTTGGGTCAAACCTGCAGTACTCAAGGTTACATCTGACTCTGCACTCAGGAATTAACTCCTGGTTGTGCTAGGGGAACCAAGTGGGATGCCGGAATCAAATCTGGGTCAGCCGTGTGCAAGGCAAATGACCTACCCTTTGTACTATCACTCTGGTGCCATGACCATAAATAGTATTTTTTACAGAGTCTGTTATTTTTTCTTGTGTTATAACTTTTTGCTTTCCTTGATATATATTCTACAATTGAGTGAAAATATTTGGTAAATGTCTTTCATTTCCTTTTATTTTACTTAGCACAATCACCTAAGTTTCCATCCACATTATCACAAAAAGAATAACTTTATTACTTTTAATAACTGAGTACTATTCATTCCATTGATTATATTTGCCATTTTATTTTATTTTGTTTTTTATCCACACCTGTTGGTACTGAGAGATTACTCCTGGCTCTGCACTCAGGAATTATTCCCAGTGTGCCAGGGGAAAATATGGGATGCCAGATATCAAATTCACATTGGGTGTAAGCAAGTACCTGCTGTACTTTCACTCCTGCCCCTTATTTACCACTTTTTAAAAGTCATCCATCAGTGGGCACTTAGTTAATTCCATATTTGACTATTAAAAGTAATAATGTTGTATTTATCTTTCAATATTAGAGTTCTGTTTAAATAAATGTTAGGAGTGGTATTGCTTGATTGTATGGTATTTTTTAATTCTTAACTTTTAGGAGCTTTATTACCACAAAATTACTTTTTAAAAAACAAACCCTCTGAATGTTAGTGTGGGTTATGAAACTTGTAGGTAAGGTGTTGTCCACTCTTTATTCACGTTACTGTATCTATTCAAATAAGACTTCTGCAAAATATTTTCTTCTGTTTAGGTGAAAAATTAACATACACTCATGATTGACATACACTCATGTTAAAATAGATAAAATAGATACTAAAATTTAAGTGTAGTATTGGGGGCTGGAGCGATAGTACATTTGTGTGTTTCTAATGAATTAGAAAGTGGTATGGCATTTGCCTTACACATGGTCAACCTGGGTTTGATCCCCTACATACCATATAGTCTCTGGAGCAATGCCAGGAGTAACCCCTTTGCATCAACAGGTGTGACCCAAAAAAAGCAAAAACAACCAATAAATGTAGTATTTGGAGATCATTTCTTTCTCCGCAGCTACAAAACTTTAGATATCTATGTATGAGCTCCTAAAAATACAGAATAGAAGAATATGTGATTAATTATAAAGAATACAAATTTAAAAACCAAAATAGATTTTATATAGAATTTTCCACAGAAATTAGGAAATGCTATTTTGAGCAGAGTATGCCTTTAATTATGAAGTGTCATAGTTTTGTGAAGGGTAGTCAAAAAGCAAGTAATTGTTCTGTCCTCTGTTGTATTTGCTTTGTATTTTCTAGTTGTTTATTTACTTTTATGGTTTCAAGTACATATTTTGGAGTATTGCAAATGTAGTTTTGGTATGCTTGAAAGTTTTGGAGTGGTATTTGTTTTGATTTTGGAGGATGTACCCAGTAGTACTCAGAAGCTACTCTTGGTTTTGTGCTCAGGTCCACCCTGGGCAGTGTTGAGCACACCGTGTGGTGTCAGGGAGTGAGCCTGGGCCTCCCAGATGCATGTGCTTCAGCCACGAAACCATCTCTCCCAGGGTGTTGTCACAAAAACACAAACAATAACTTTTTAAAAATCACATTTTAACTTTTTTTTTTTTTTTTGAGTCACACCTGGCGACGCTCAGGGGATTACTCTCCTGCTCTGCACTCAGGAATTACTCCCAGCGGTGCTCGGGGGACCATATGGGATGCCTGGGATCGAACACGGCTGGCATGGGCCGGCCGCGTGCAAGGCAAATGCCCTACCACGCGCTTATCACTCTGGCCCCAACATTTTAACTTTATTAAAAGAGATCTAAGGAGCTTTATTATTAGCCACATTTCCATTTCTTTATATATGTTTACAAGGTCTTAAATTGTTAATGGAAAATTTAGTAATGATACATGTTTGACACATCTATTTTGTGATAATTAGGAAAAACGTTATCTAATTCACTAGAAACACATTGAGAATCATTGCGGTAGTAATACTGTTATGAATTATGGTACTTTGCAATAACATTTTCAGACCCATAAATGATTGTATTGCTTGTATGAAAGACACTTTATAAAATAACCTCTAGTTTTGTTGTTTCCTTTTCAAACGTGGCAGAAGTGATGGTGAAGGTGCATGTTGTTGATCTGAAGGCAGAGTCCGTAGCCGCTCCTGTCACTGTTCGGGCTTACTTAAACCAGACGGTCATGGAATTCAAGCAGCTTATTTCAAAGGTAAGTATTTTACTTGGCCACTGATTGTTTTGCATGTCTGCTTTGTACAAGATGTAGAAATCAGTATGTATTTTAATAAATCAGATTTTATAGGTAAAAGACAACCAGTTTGTAGAGAAGAAACAGATTAAAGTATGGGAGGAAGGAAAGTAAAGCAAGTGCTCTGAATAATGATCATGTTTGCAGTATGACTCATAAATACATACCTGAAAATATATGCTCCATTTATTTCACAGGTTTCTAAAGTAGTAAGTAAGCACAAAGCTCCGGCTGTGTTTGATTCAGGCAGCAGTAAATAGATTTTCGTTTGTTTTTCTAAGTATGGAGATGATATGATGAGTAGTCTAGTGTCATTGCTGAGTCTCGCAGTGCTAGACTAGTGTTCCAAACATATCGAGCAGAGGAGGCATGGCTGTAGATGAGGAAGTTGTTGATAATTCAGGTAACAGCCTCATCAGAAATCAGAGAAGTTGTAGATTATAAACATGATTATATAAATAGAATCTACAGAACAAATGACTAGTTCGTGTTGGGCTAAGGCCTTGGCACAGAGGAGGGGTTTCAGACTTCGGTGATATATGTATAGAAACAGAAGAGTTAGCAGATAGACAAAAAGAAGTTCTTACTGGCCACATGTTGTAAGCAACATAGCATTTGCTCATTCAGAATTTTGTACTTAGAAAGAATATGATTAAAATATTCAAATTTCCTTTTACTAAAAGACTAGTCTATTCCAGAGGATTTATTATTGCCCTTTCAGGGCTCCTGTACCTTATAGACAAAGAGCACACAGACATAGGCAGTTTCTGCAGGGTTGCTAAGCCCCAGGTAAAGATCCCTTTTTTTTTTTTTAATTTTTTTTAAAATTTTTTTATTTTTACAATTACAAAGATATACAATTAAAAAAGTTCATATTTGGGTTTTGGTCATACAGTGTTCCAGCACCCATCCCGCCACCGGTGCCCATCTCCCACCACCAACGCCCCCGGTTCCCTCCCCCCCCCCAGCCCGGCCTCCATGGCAGGTTCTTTATTTCTTTCCGTTTCTCTCTCTTTCTCTTTTCCTTCCCCTCCAGACTATGGATTACAGAACATACATTAAAGGGTTGTCATGTGTATCTTTTTGCCTCTATTTAATGCTCAGTGAAAATTCTTATGGGAGCCTTCATAAGGCAGGAAACTGAGTTCAGCTTTTAGTAATTCATCTTATGATAGCCTTTTCTATTTTATTTTAAAACAATCTTTCCTAAGCTATTTATTTATTGTTACGGGGCTACTCTGGTGGTGATGATGGTGGGCAAGAATAGAGTGGCATGTGGTGCCAAGAACTGAGCCCAGGCCTCTCGCTTGGAAGCATCTGCTCTGCTGCCTGTTCCTGTCCCTAAAGCCTCATGGGTGGCTTAAATGCTGTTTTTAACTGGTCATTGTAGAAATCAATAAAAAGAAAAGTTACGTAAAAAATTATATGTTAAAAAAGTTGGTTTGATACTTAAAGGAACATAAGAATGGGACACTTGGGCCGGAGCAATAGCCCAGCGGTAGGGCGTTTGCCTTGCACGCTGCCGGCCCATGCCGGCCCGGGTTCGATCCCCAGCATCCCATATGGTCCCCGAGCACCGCCAGGAGTAATTCCTGAGTGCAGAGCCAGGAGAAACCCCTGAGCTTTGCCAGGTGTGCCCCAAAAAAGCAAAAAAAAAAAAAAAAAAAGAATGGGACACTTTTAAAACTTTTGCTAAAATACTAACTGGAAAAATCATATTATGAAATCATAGTCTCTGACTAAATAGCGCATAAGATTACATTTGTGTAATGCTCTGATTATTTGTTTAGAGCATGAACAGATAGATTACAAAAAAATACTAGATTACAGTCCTTCCTTGAGCACCTAGTTACCTTGTTTGGGGGAAATATGCCTATAGAGAATAAAGCTGTTATGAACTGTCGTGCCGACCACTAAAGTGTTTAAAGTATAACTAGGCTGTTAACAGATCATTATATTCGAGAAAAGATACCAAAATTAAAGACAGTGATTTTAGAACAACTTAAAATGTTTTCATACTAATATAATTGTTTCTTATATAAAGAAAATGAACTTAATAAAAGTGTTGGGTCAGGGCCCAAAGAGGAGTACAGCAGAAGGTAAGGCATTTACCTTACGTGCAGCTGCAGCAGCCACACACCCTCCTTCAAAACCCTGCACTCCCTAAGGTCTCCGGAAGACTGCCGGGATCGCTCCCTTAAGCTCAGAGCCAGGAAACCCGAGTCCTGCCAGCTGTGACCCACAAACCCAACCACCGTTTGCCCTCGAAGTGTTAAGAATCCAAACGAACTCTTAAAATTCTAGTGTATAGTTATTTGGTTTCTTTGGAATCAAAGTGATTGGGATTTTAGTGAATCGAGATAGTTTTATTGAATGAAATTTACTTAGACGTGAAGGGTGGGAAAGAAAGGAATACATGTTTAGGAGAGCAGGACTTTGAGAGAGCAAGCCTAGAACATTTATAAGTGATAGTTCTTACAACATGATTAATGGTTGGAGCTAATATTTTTCCCTTGTTTTTAAAAATTTATAAGGTTCGGGGCTGGAGGCGATAGCCCAGCGGGTAGGGCGTTTGCCTTGCACGCGGCCGGCCCATGCCGGCCTGGGTTCGATACCCGCATCCCATGTGACGGTCCCCTGAGCACCGCCAGGAGTGATTCCTGAGTGCAGAGCCAGGAGTAACCCCTGAGCATTGCCAGGTGTGACCCAAAAAAAAAAGCAAAAAAAAAAAATTTATAAGGTTCTAGGTGATTTTAAATTTGTTCTGTTAAGAGAATTCAGAAGTGTCTTATGTTGATGTCAAGCAGAATTATTTTTAAAAAGTAATTTGTATTGGATTATTTTCATTGTAGGCCAGTCCATTTACCTGCTGATACAATGAGAATAGTGCTGGAGCGCTGCTACAATGATTTACGTCTTCTCACTGTGCCCAGTAAAACTCTGAAAACTGAAGGGTTTTTTAGAAGCAACAAGGTATGACTTTGTTTTTTCATTATTACCTGTGTTGTAGTATATGAAGTTAGTTTGAATGATGTAAGTGGCCCCGGGGGCTACCCACCATCTTTGTAATTCACATTTAAAATTCTTTTGTCCTTATAATTAACTTCATACTAAATGTTGTAAGGAACCACAGAATCTCCCAGATGGGACACAGTTGGCCTTGCTCAGGGCTTACTCCTGGTTCTGTGCTCAGGGATCACTCTTAGCAGGGCTCAGAGACAATATGTGGAGCCAGGTATCAAACTCCAGTGAGCCACATCCAAGGCAAACGAGCGCCTTAACAGATGTGCCACCTCTCAGGCCCCAGGATTTCCATTGATACTCCCTTTGTACCATGGGTGTGGTCCATTTCAGTGCATGTTCCATTTGCACTGGGGATATATTAGGCTTTTGGGGTGTGGAGACCCTGTGGAAGTCCCATTCTTCCAACTCCTTGTTTATGGCTGTTGTTTCCATCTTGAGGTCCCATTTGGCTGATCTGTCCAGTCGTGCGAGTGCAGTTGGAAAAGTTTCTTCCCAGTGTCTCCCTTAGGGCCTGCTCATTGCTCCTGCTATGAGTCTTCTGGGGTTTCCCCAGAAGCTGATTCATGTATTTCAGTGCCCCTTCAGTTCGTGCAGATGTTAAAGTAGGAGTTCTTTAGAGTCCTAATCATCATATATTGTGCCCCCTCCACCCCTTTGCAGTTCTGGGAATTGAACCCAGGTCCTCAGGCATACGAGGCAAGTTTTCTGCTTTGGAGCTGTGTCCCTGGTCCCTAGTCCCATGTTTGACTCGTACTACCTTTTTCAATTTGAAGTCTATTTTTTTGATATAAATATGACCATCTTTTAGGCTGCTATTTTCCTGTATGGTTATTTTCAGCCTTTTATTTTGAACCTGTATTTACTATGAACATTTGTCCATGTTCTGTAAGTGGTTGGACTTGGTTTCCTGGTTCATCTGGCCACTTTTGTACCTTTCCATTGCTCTGTTCAAGCAATTACCCTTTAGTTCAGGCCAGTGATGCTAACATTGGCATGAAACTTGGTATAGGAATTTATTGCCATTTTTCTGTATGATTCTTGTGAAATTTATCTTTGTTCTTTGTCTTACCTCTCTTCCCACCCCCCATCCCCCAGTGTACCTTGATATCTTTGTGTTGTGTTGGGATCAGTTCCTATTCAGATCTTCATGTTTGTTTCTTCTACTTATTTTTTCGCCTTGTGATTACCATAAAGTTGTAAATCTAAGGTTCTAAGCTTATATCCTCTTTTAAATTTAACGAAGTCGAGAGTTGAATCTAGGGGTTGAATTAGAATGGATGCCATCATGACTGTCTGTTTTATACATTTTAAAGAATTTTTAACTTGGGCATTATATTTCTTTTCAAAGACAAGTATTTTCTTGCAGAGCTGGTTTAGTGGCAGTGAATTCCTTTAACTATTTGTCTGAAAAGTTTTATCATTCCTTTGAGTAGTAGCCTAGCTTGGTGAGTATTCTGGGTTGGAGGTTTTTCCATTCATTGTTTTGGCTATATCATACCCAATTCCCTTCTGGCTTATAAACTTCCAGTTGGTTGCTCCTGCAACAAGTCTTCTGAGGTTTCCCCTTTTTTTAAGTCTTTCCTCTTTTCTAACTGCTTGTAGCATTCTATCTGTATCTTTACCCTTTCCTTTTAATTACGTGTGTCTTACTGTGTTTCTTTGAAGCTCTGTGTTTCCTAGATCTGGTGTCACCTATCTCCTTCAGGGTCCCAGACTGGGAAAATTCTCTGATGTTATTTCCACTAAGAACTTCAATTAAAAATAATTTTCTTCTCTTTCCTCTCATATGAAACCCTCACAATGCAAATATTGCTCAGCGTAATGCTGTTCCATAAATATTATGTTTTCCTCATCTCTTCTATTATTTTTTCTGTTCTTTTTTTTAGTGACTTCCTCTACCTTTTCCTTTAGTGCACTGATTGATCTTTTATTCTGCGTTCCCTCTGTTGAATTTTTTGTTCAGACACTGTTGTTTAGCTTACTGATTTCTGTTAGATTCTTATACATTCTTTGTTCTTGTTAAAGTTCTCTTCCTTTGATTTCCCCATTTGTGTGAACATCATTAGAACTGTTTGAAGTCTAAAGGGAATTTAAAAAACTGGTAAGCTTGGAGTTTTTTCCTAGGTGTTTTGTCTTTGTTCATGAGTGTCAGTGAGAATTCTTCCATTTCTTTATACTCCTTAGTGTTATGTAAAGGCTTAGAGATCTTTTTCTGGTGTCAGTTTGTTTTTTTTTCCTATTGAGGATATTCTCTTTCCACTTAACTGCTCCTAAAGTCTCTTGTTCATGGGAGTTTTAAGTACACTCTGGTCCCTGTTGCTGTGGGACTCCCCACATTGAGTTTAGAGAAACTAGCAGTGACAAGGGGCCAAAACCTGGAAGGAGCTGCAGGCGTCTTGGTGCCGCCAGTCCGCTCTGCTGCTGCCGGACAGCCTGCCTCAGTTTCACCCTTGATATCGCCTTACTGCTTTACTTACTTAGGCTCAGAAATAATGTACATAGAGGGGTTTTTCTGCTTATTTAGGATATCGTTTTGCATATATTTCACTTTCTTGACCAACTCCTTAATGTGAAAATTATTTTTTGACTTATTTTTTAAATTTTCAATTGTGGTTTAGGCAACATGGTCACAATAGTGGTAATAACTTTTATGGTATTGATATACAAAACCATGTCATACCGTCACCACCACCAAAGATTGTGCATTTTTTTAAAGAAGCTATTATGTCGAGTTTTATATTTACTGTTGATGGGGTACTATTTTTCTGATGAATAAGAATGTCATTAAAACTCATGATACACTATAATTCTGTCTTATTTACTAGGTGTTTGTTGAAAGTTCCGAGACTTTGGATTACCAAGTGGCCTTTATAGACTCTCACTTATGGAAACTTCTGGACCGACATGCAAATACAATCAGATTATTTGTTTTGTTACCGGAACAATCTCCAGGCTCTAACTCCAAAAGGACAACATACCAGAAAGCTGGGGGTGATTCTGGGCATGGGGATGATGACTGTGAAGGCATCAAAGGACCTGTGGGGAACCTAAAGTCTGTGGACGCTATTCTCGAAGAAAGCACTGAAAAGCTCAAAAGCTTGTCTCTACAGCAGCAGCAGGATGGGGAGACTGGGGACAGCAGTGGACGGACTGAGACAAAGTACTTCTTCAAAAAGTACTTTGAAAACATCGAGTCACCTCTCAACGAGAGAGACTCTTCAGCATCGGTGGATAATAGGGAACTTGAACAGCATATTCCAACTTCTGATCCAGAGAATTTTCAGTCTGAAGAGCGGTCAGATTCAGACGTGAACAATGACAGGAGCACAAGTTCAGTGGACAGTGATATTCTTAGCTCCAGTCACAGCAGTGATACATTGTGCAATGCAGAGAATGCTCAGATCCCTTTGCCTAATGGACTTGATTCTCATAGTATCACCAGTAGTCGAAGAACTAAAGCAAATGAAGGGAAAAAAAGAGACATGGGACACAGCAGAAGAAGACTCTGGAACTGATAGTGAATATGACGAGAGTGGCAAGAGTAGGGGAGAATTACAGTACATGTATTTCAAAGCAGAGTCCTATGCTGCGGATGAAGGTTCTGGGGAAGGACATAAATGTATGTACTTAAAAGAAAAAAGACTCATTGGAAAGTTGTGTTTTTGTAGTCTAAGTTTTTAGTTCAGAAAAAGAGTAGAGAAGAACTTCATTCTAAGACCACCTGTAACTTTTCTGGACTATAAAATTCTCTTTATTGCCTTTGCTTTCATTTTTTATGCAACTATAGTGAACAGTGTTATTAGACCTTTAACATAAATATGTTAGACCTGTGACAGTAATTATGTCATAACTCTGGTGAAAAAAAATTTTAATGAAATAGCTATTTATTTATCTAATCTATCTATTTATTTATTTATTTATTTATTTATTTATTTTTGGGTCACACCCGGCAATGCTCAGGGGTTACTCCTGGTTCTTTGCTCAGGAATCACTCCTGGCAGTGCTCAGGGGACCATATGGGATACCGGAATCGAACCCAGGCCGACCGCGTGCAAGGCAAATGCCCTACCCACTGTGCTATCGCTCCAGCCCCTAAATGAAATTTTTAAAGAAAAGAATTGGGATAAAAAATTCTAAGCCAAATCTGAGTAGCTTACAAGGAAAGAATTAAAACTCTCATACCCCTGCCATATTAAAAAAAAAAAATCTGGAAATTTTAATATTTAGAGTCAAGACAAAATTTTTATTTCCTTCATCCCCCAAAGCAAGTAACAGCCTTTCCTTATTCTGTAGATGTCCATAAGTAACTCAGAGTGAGAGAATGGAAAGAGCCTTTACATAGCGCCCCTTTTTTTTTTGCATTTTTGGGTCACACCCGGCAATGCTCAGGGTTTCTCCTGGCTCTGTACTCAGGAATTACTCCTGGCGGTGCTCGGGGACCATATGGGATGCCGGGATTGAACCTGGGCCGGCATAGGCAGGCTGCGTGAAAGGCAAATGCCCAACCCGCAGGACTATTGCTCCGGTCCCCCACCCCATTCTTTTTAAGTTCAGAATTTGAAGAAAGCAAAGTGTAAATTGGAAATTCAAATTGTCATAATCCAAGAAATATGGGCTTTTTATGTCAGTTTGGACATTTGGGACAAGCAACAGCAACCCAACATTGTATGGACTTTCAGACCATAGGCAAGTTTAAATAGAGCCTCAGACTAAAAACAGGAAATTAAGACAATTAGCTACAAGAAATAGTATCTTCATTCCTTTGGGTATAAAAGGAACCATTCTTAAATAAAATACTTTGCCGTGGTCTTTAACAATGCAAATATTAACATCATTTTTCTTTATATTTTCTCATTCTCACTTGAAGCTTCCTTAAAATTAATAGGGCATTAATTGGCATCCTCATTTAAAATTAATCGGAATCCTCATCTGACAGATAAGAAAGGTGGAACTTGGGATAATGACTTGCTTTTCCATAGGTAGCCAGTAAAATGAACTCATTGTTAGAATTGAAGGCGTTCTGATTGAATGCTCATGTGAATTTTGGAAGAGAGGCAAGTTGCTCATCTCTTCATCCAACTAGTAATTTCTGAACATGTGCTGTATGCAAGGTCTTGTGTAGCTGTCAGGTGTAGAGACGACAAATCAAGCCTGTATTTCCTGTAGCAGCAAGCAAACAAGCACCGAGACACCACTATGAAAACTAAGTACTGTGATTCTTGAAGTCTCAAAATTTCGTCTTTTAGGGGGCTGGAGCAACAATAGAGTGGGTAGGGCACTGCTTTGTAGGCTTTTGACCCAGATTTGATCCCTGACAACCCATATGATCACAGCCCACCAGGAATGAACCCTGAATGTAGAGCCAGGAGTGACCCAAATACAAACAAACAAAGCAAAATTTGATTCTTTATAAAGGGTAAAAGAATCAGGTCTATATTGATGCTAAAACCATGCTCAAAAGTACAGATTAGTAGGCCAAACAAACTCCATTATAATACTTTATGTTCCTCTGGCATTTTGACTTAATTAAGTTATATTTTCTCATTTAGTTCTCTAGCAGTGAGGTATTGGTATTATTAGATGCTTCATTGATGATTGAAATAGCTCACATAGGGTAAATAATTGATTGAGGTACTTGGTCACATTGCTGGGGATCAAACTCAGATATTCTGATAAGACTAGTGTGCATGCTCTACCCAGTAGCAACTACTTCCCTTAATTGTAAAGAGAAACCAGCAATACTCTGCTTGCTTACCCTTAGCATATAGATTTAAAGCAGATCTATTTTAAAATTTTTTTAATTTTGTTTTATTTACTTTAGAATAATAAACTGAAAATGTTACGTATGTTGATATCAACCTTAAAAAGAAATTTAGTATAACTCCTTAGAATTTAGATTTCTAATTAACAATTGAGTTTTGAGGTATCTCATTTCTGTTGTAGAATAGTTGCTGACCACTTTTTTTTTATAATTTTTTATTATACCACTGTGAGACATACAATTACAAAGGTGTTCATAATGCTGACCACTTTTAATAATCTTTTTGGAAATTTACAATAGGCTAATTTGCCAGTATAGAAATCATAGTAACAAAGAGAATAGCTACAACTTTTGAGAGTTTCAGATGCCGCACAGATTTGTTTTTAAAGCAGTAAAAACATTGGGAAAAAATGCCTTTTTAATCTTTAGAAGTCTGACTTATAGGACAAGGTTTAGTAATAACCGGGAGTTGCGATAGTCAGTACTAAAGTGATTTTGATCAGAGTTCCCCAAGGCCTAAAAGTAGGTGCCTGAGAAAATGGGGATGATGAGTGATAATACAGATTCATAGGAGTGATTATAAAATATATCACTTTAGCAAGGTATAGGTAACTGAGGAATTAAATCTTTAAAAATTGATGTGCTATGTATAATTTAGGCAGTATATTTAGATAATAACTGAAATTGCACTTACTGGTTTTTAAGTTATCCTTTATATAATTCAGTCATTGAGGGAATAAGATTAAATCTTCCTCTGGAAGTGCTGTCCAGGGCTGACCTAGTTATAGGTTGCAGCCACTTTGCTATCCACAGGAACACGAGGGCTATAAAAATGGGTGGTGCTTTGGCAATGAAATTCCTTTTCTTTTTCTTTGTTTTGGTTTTGATTTATGAACCACACCCTTCTGGTGCAATTTATTTCTGGTTTTCTGACTGCCAGAATCACTACTGGCATTGCTTTTTCCTTTTAGTCTCTGCCTCATTCATCATACTTGATCCACTTGCTGGGATCAAATCCAAGGATTTTGATGATAAACCTGGAGGGCAGTTTTCAGGTTTTACTGTGAAAGTATAGACTTATTTGATTTAACCAACTCTATATGTAAAATTACATAATAGTAAGCTATAAATATGAAATTATTTTATCCAAGAACTAAGATAACACTTTTTGCCGTGGTTGTTACTTTTTTGGGGGTTTTTTTTTTGTTTGTTTGTTTGTTTTTTTTTTTTTTTTTTTTTTTTTTTTGGTTTTTTGGGTCACACCTGGCAATGCTCAGGGGTTGCTCCTGGCTCTTCGCTCAGAAATTACTCCTGGCGGTGCTGGGGGGACCATATGGGATGCTGGGGATCGAACCCGGGTCGACCGCATGCAAGGCAAATGCCCTACTCGCTGTGCTATCGCTCCGGTCCCGTTGTTACTTGTTTTGTATGTATTGACCCCAAACCACGTATGGTATATTATTGCCTCCATTTTATAGGACAGGAAATTTTCATAAGTTAAGAAATCAGAGTCTAATATATGGGAGGTGAAATAGGAATTCATTCAGGTCAGGCCATCCAAATCCAGTACTATTTGGTCCTAATCATTAAACTTACTAAACTTATCAACAGCCAAAAACTTGTGTGTCATTTTGTAACATGACATTACTAAGAGGTAAACCAGGACCACCAGTTTAAAGTTTGTAGCATTCATCATAACTTTAAATCAGTGAGATTTATACAATGATACTATGAGGGAAAAAAAGAGGCCCACAGGGCCGGAGCGATAGCCCAGCGGGTAGGGCGTTTGCCTTGCCTGTGCTGGCCCGGTTCGATCCCCCGGCATCCCATATGGTCCCCCGAGCACCGCCAGGAGTAATTTCTGAGCGAAGAGCCAGGAGCAACCCCCTGAGCATTGCCAGGTGTGACCCAAAAAACAAACAAAAAAAAAAAGAGGCCCAGAATAATTTGGTGATCCTTCTTACAGTTGTTTTCAGACCATCACTGTCACTGTATCACTGTCTTCCCATTCATCATCGATTTGCTCGAGCGGGCACCAGTAACATCTCCATATGACCTGTATCATGCAAGTAAAGCCCAAGGGCACCTGCTTGCTCCAGGAACATAAAGAGCCTCAAACCATTCCATCAGGTCATGGGAATGAGGTCTATAATTTCAGACCATAAAAAATGTAAACAAGGAGCCGGAGCCATAGCCCAGCGGGTAGGGCGTTTGCCTTGCATGCGGTCGGCCCATGCCAGCCCGGGTTCGATCCCCCGGCATCCCATATGGTCCCCCGAGCACCGCCAGGAGTAATTCCTGAGTGCAGAACCAGGAGAAACCCCTGAGCATTGCCGGGTGTGATCCAAAAAAGCAAAAAAAAAAAAAAAAATGTAAACAAATCCAGCCATAGGTTTCTGGTTTGTATCATTTTCATTTCACTTTTCTCTCAAGAAATTTGGCACTTTGTTAGGTAGAATAAGTGAAAGCTTGTTTGCCAAATGCTGAATTATTAACTTTCAGGGGTACTCTTTAAAAGTTAGAAATGAATGTTTTTAACAAGTAAGAGAAATGCTACTTTAAAGGTAAATAATACTAAAAATTTGATCACTGCTAATATTTTCTTCTGATTTGTACTTGTCACATTTTCTATTAAGAAGCTGTATTTTATAAACCAGTAAATAAATATTAATACTTTAGAAAATGCACTTAGGACATTAACCAAAGTGTTAGGATTACCTGAGAACATAAACCAGCAATGTTTTATGAATTCATTCTTCACCTTTGATGTAAATTTGACAGAAAACAAAGATCTTTTTTACTGTCTTTGTACAAAAAGAAAGAGACAACTGGAAAGAGGTTTATGCCAAGGGTGAATAGATGTAGAAACATCTTCATAAATGGCTTATAAAATATTTTTAGAAAAAAATAAGCTCATAAAATCCTATTATAAGCTAAGGAGAGTTTAAGTTAAAGCTTAGAGGAGGGAATTTCTGGTCCTTTTTTTGTGTTTGTTTTGCTTTTGGGGGGTGGGGGTGGTCCACACCTAGCGATGCTCAGGGTCACTCCTGCTCTGCACTCAGGAATTACTCCTGGAGGCACACAGGGGACTATATGGGATGCCCGGGACTGAATCCGGTCGCCAGCTACAGGGCAAATGCCCTACCCACTGTATTATTGCTCCAGCCCCTTAGATGCTATTTTTATTATAGATAATCACAATGAAAAGAATCTTCATATGCTGATCTTAATTTTTTTTGTTGGGTAGAAAATCCTAAACTAGGTGTAATGACAATTTTGAGGCATTTTTGTATATCTGACTCTGTGCTAAAAACATCAGTTAAATTTGCAGTGCTGTGAGGTCTCCATTTTTCATGTGATGAAATGAAGGTCTCAAAGAGGACGTTACTGCCTGAGTCGGAATCCAGCAGAGTGCACATTATTACTGTATGCACTGGAGTTAGACATTATGAAGAAATTCTTAGAAGTGGATTTTGAATGTAGCAGGCAGAATAAGTACTTCAATATCTCAGAACATTTAAAACTGTTAGGTTATGCCTCACATCTATTCAGTGTCTATTTTTGTCTAATCAGTGTAATATATTAGAAGGTATTGCTGAAAAGGGGGACTTTTCCCTACTTATAGTGTAATTAAAGGTTTATGACATGTTTTATTTACATGCTAAGATTTTGTATATTTTTGTGCGTGTGTGTCTTTAGGGTTGATGGTGCATGTTGATAAACGAATCACTCTGGCTGCTTTCCAAACAACATTTAGAACCTTTTTGTTGGAGTTTCGTCTTCTCACTTCAAGGTCTTTCGTGTGTATGCCAGCAACCAAGAGTTTGAGAGCGTCCGACTGAATGAGACTCTTTCATCGTTTTCAGATGACAATAAGGTTGAGTAAATAATTCAGAATAATTAGTCTTTTAAATTATAGATATGAGAACAGATATTCTTGTACTACATCCAAGTAAGGTGAAACATATAAAAAGTTAATTTGTTATTGTTTAGTGGCTTTCTGGAATATTTTTTGGGGAAGGGGTTATTTTCATTCATGTAACAAATTTTGTTTGGGGGTCACACCCGCAATGCTCAGGGGTTACTCCTGGCTCTGTACTCAGGAATTACTCCTGGCGGTGCTCGGGGGACCATATGGGATGCCGGGATCGAACCTGGGTCGGCATGGGCCGACCGCTGCAAGGCAAACGCCCTACCCACTGGACTATTATTGCTCCGGCCCAATAACAAATACTTGTTAAGTGTTAGCAGTTCTAGTTGGTGGGAAGTTCTCATCCCGTCATCTAGAGAACTTTGGAAAGCAGAAGTGGGTAATGGGATGAGAATGGGGTATTTATCCTCCTGAAACAAGCAATAAATCTGAAAAAATGTTTTTAATTTATAGATTACAATTAGACTCGGCAGAGCACTTAAAAAAGGAGAGTACAGAGTTAAGGTGTACCAGCTTCTAGTCAATGAACAAGAGGTAAGTGATATGCTATAAGTAACTAATAAAAATGTGCAGCACAGACATGATATTACTAGTCACTGCTTTGTGTCTGTAAAGCCTGGGTGAGCAGCTACTCAGTTCTGTGGGCAAAACTGTTTCTGCTGCCAGTTCACAGAAAAACTGATTTTGGTTCTGCCACTGTGGCACAAAAGCAGACACAGTGAGAAAGCCAGTAGAAACAGCCAACTCCCAGTAATATTTTACGAAAAACAGGCGTAAATAAATGGGAACCTTAGGCCACTTTTCTTTTTCCCATTTCCTGAACTCGTGTGTGTGTGTGTGTGTGTGTGTGTGTGTGTGTGTGTGTGTGTGTGTGTGTGTTTAATTAAAAAGACTTTGGAGTTGTATTTTTAAAAAATGTTTTTAAATAAAGTTACTAGAAATCTGGAATGAGGCAGAATGTGTTCTGCACCTCCCCCTCCGCTGAATGTTACATTTTACTTAATTTTTCCCTCACACTTTCTATTGAGGTACCATTATTTACAATATTGTTGATGATATTTTAACGCATGCATCATCCTGACACCATGCCCACCACCAGTGTCTGCTTCCCTTCCCCTAGTGTCCCTGGTATAAGCCCTGACCACTATTGGGTGTGACCCAAAAACCAAACAAAAATAATAATGGTTGTCACACTTTAAACTGCGAGTAAAATTTCTCTTGAATCTTTTAATGTGTAATTAAAGCTTTAATTTGTTTTCCTAGCCATGCAAGTTTCTGCTAGATGCTGTGTTTGCTAAAGGAATGACTGTACGGCAATCAAAAGAGGAATTAATTCCTCAGCTCAGGGAGCAGTGTGGTTTAGAGCTCAGTATTGACAGGTAAATCACAGTGACCGTTCACTTATTACAGGCTGATAGGATTTTCTAAAACTAGAAGAATGAATAATTTCTGTAATATCAGAGTATTAACATTACAAATTAATAGAAGTCAAAAAATTTCAGAATTTTGTTCGGATTTTCTCTATAGAAAACTAAATTTGAAGTAGCGAGATCATTTTGTTCCTCCAGAATTTTAATTAATAGCCACTTTTGTATTTGAACCATTTATTGTTCCTTGGTGTCAGATTATGTAAATTAAAGTATTTTTTAATTACAGTAGCTGAAAATGCATTATGTTTGCAGGTTTCGACTAAGGAAAAAAACATGGAAGAACCCTGGCACTGTCTTTCTGGATTATCATATTTATGAAGAAGATATTAATATTTCCAGCAACTGGGAGGTTTTCCTTGAAGTTCTTGATGGTATCAGTTCTTTTGGTTGGAAGTACTGGTTAGACCTGCTCTAGAACTGATTGAACTAAGATTTTTATTCAGTGATGAATATTCTCTCTCCTCTAGGTCCCCTTTTAAACACATTCCCCCACCACCCCCTCTATTTTGGGATTGTGAAGTCCT
This sequence comes from Cryptotis parvus, assembly GCA_021461705.1. NCBI lineage: Eukaryota > Metazoa > Chordata > Mammalia > Eulipotyphla > Soricidae > Cryptotis > Cryptotis parvus. The sequence continues at coordinate 82,083 of JAJIBD010005914.1, read as the reverse complement.
TGTTAAGAAATAATGTCAAAATTATTTGCGTGTTTAGTATTATAGAAAATCGTTAGTCATGTTTGTTACTCTCCTTACTTTGTCTTGACGTGGTACTTGATACATCAGATTTGAAGACAATGACTATATTTCTTAGGCTGCTGTAAACCACAAATGGAAGGGGATGCAGGACTTGAGCTACAGAAATTTATTACCACTGTATCAGTCTTGAAGTCTTGAGATCATGGTGTCAGCAGATTTGCTTCTTTGGAGATAACAGAGATTTGAAAGATAATCTGTTCTAGATCTTTCTCCAAGATTTTAGTGGTTATAACTTCAGGATGATTTTATATAAGATAGAATTTTTTTTTTTTTTTTTTTTTGCTTTTTTGGTGCTCAGGGCACCATATGGGATGCCGGGGATCGAACCCGGGCGGCATGGGCTGGCCGTGTGCAAGGCAAATGCCCTACCCGCTGGCCTATTGCTCCGGCCCCAGATAGATATGTTTTAAATAAAGAAGGTCACCTAGTTCATGTCATTTCCAGTCTAATTTGGTTTAAAGCTCAGTGGTATGGGTCCAGTGAGATGGCTTCATTGGGTGCTCGCCTTGCACACTGCTGACCCAGCTGCCTTCCCTGTCACTGCATGTGATCCCCCAAGCATCCCTAAAGTGATCTGTGAACAGAGCCAGGAATAACTCCCGAACACCTTCAGGAGTGACCCAATAACCACACAGAGTAAGGCCCGGTGATTATCCTTCAGCTGCAGATTGTGTTGGGAGAACCAGAACTACAGATCTGTAACTCAAAAATGAAGTATAAAAATAACCCTTTAAAAAAAATGAAAGATGTAAAAGACTAAGTAGTTTTCTCTTGCATTCACCCTACAAAAGATGACAGTTGAGCAGGGTTGGGAGTAAATGAAAACAGTTATGGATGTTTGAGTGAAAAGGGTAAATGTGAGGAGCCAGAGCAATAGTCCAGCGGGTAGGGGGCGTTTGCCTTAGACGCAGCCGACCCAGCTTTGATTCTCTGGCACCCCATATGGTCCACAAGCACCACCAACAGTAATGCCTGAGTGCAGAGCCAGGAGTAGCCCCTGAGCATTGCTGGGTGTGACCCAAAAAAAGTGAAAAATAAAAAAGAAAGGAAAAAGAAAAGGTAAAATGTGAAGATGATTTTATTATTATTTTGGATTGTGCAATGATAATCAACAGAGAAGTAATTTTTGGAAGATTAAGATCTTAGGATCATAGTGGAAGGAGAGCTTGTAAAAGTTAGGGGTCAGCTTTGGAGACTGGAAGGAAGAGAGGAAATGTTTCTTTCTCAAAGATTCTGTGGGATAATTGGTTTCTTTTATGCCCACTTTTAAAGGCTACCACAAAGTAAATCCTTTTGTTCAGTCATGCAATACAAGAAGAATCAAGTGCCCAATCAGTCTTTAAGAGAATCTAGAATGAGGACCTGTATTGTATATTACAGGGGTGGAGAAGATGAAGTCCATGTCACAGCTTGCAGTTTTGTCGAGACGGTGGCGGCCTTCCGAAATGAAACTGGATCCCTTTCAAGAGGTTGTGTTGGAAAGCAGCAGTGTTGATGAGTTGCGGGAAAAGGTAAGTTCAGACAAACGTGTATGTTTTTGTTTTGTTGTGTAAGAACTAGCTTAACAAATGTCAGGCTTTGATGTGACGGCTTTCTTTCCCACATCTTGTGTGAACCTGTCCTCGTTTCTTAGTGCTCCCGACTTTCATTTTTCATTGCTTGATTCAGCTTGTTCTAAGTGGGTGCCAGAGAGATAGCGGTTAAGGCACTTGCCTTACACATGACCAACCCAGCTTTGAACTCCAGTGCCATACATGGCTCCCGAGCACCACTAGGAGTGATCTCTAATCACAGAGCCAGAAGTAAAACTGAACGCATCACCAGGTGTGGCCCCATAATAAAAGAGAAACCAACCTTGTCCTAGTGGTTAGAATACTTTACTAGATAAAGTGCTGTATGTGTTTAAAAAACCAAATGAGGTAGAATTGATGAAGGAATCCAGGTGAAGATTTCTTCTCTATTTTCCTACATTAAAAGCAGAAAATTTTTCTTTTGGGGAAATTTTGGGGGGAAAAGGTGAAGATAATTTGGCATTGGCTGGGCTAAGTTGGGGGAGCCATTTCTATGACTTGTACCTAACACTCAGAAGAGTTCTAAATATATTAATGGATTCTAAATATATTTAAAATCTTGGAAAAAGTGTTTTAATCATAATGCTAAAAGATAAAATGATAAAGGATATACCACATAAAAGTTTAACTCTTCTGCAGATAGAAATATAAATTAATATACATAATTTTTAAAGAGCTACAATATTAATAAAATGAAAATCTAATAAAAAATTAGATTTTATTGATTTTATTAAAAAATATTATAGAAACCACGAGTAGATAGTTAATAGAATAAAAACAAGTTAAAATAGTATAATTTTTTCACCCCTTCAGTTAGTGACGTTTTATTTATTTATTTATTTATTTATTTTTTGCTTTTTGGGGTCACACCCGGAGATGCTCAGGGGTTTCTCCTGGCTCTGCACTCAGAAATTACTCCTGGCGGTGCTCGGAGGGACCATATGGGATGCCGGGGATCAAACCCGGCCGGCCCAGACCGGCCGCGTGTAAGGCAAACGCCCTATCTCTGGGCTATCGCTCCGACCCCAGTTAGTGACATTTTATTTTTTTTTTTAATTTTTTATTATACAAGTGAAACAAAATTACAAAGGTGATCATAATTGGTTCTTGGTAAACAGTATAGCACCCATCTCACCAGTGCCCCATTTCCACACCAATGTACCCACCCTCCTGCCCACCCCCATGCGCTATAGAGTGTTTCTTTTCTCTCCTGTCTCGATTCTGCCTCTTTTACATTTGGCTGCCTGAGATATTTAGAGTTTATATTTTTGTAATTCAAGGTGGTCTTAACTGCCATACCATTCACATTAGTAAAACTGGATTTTATGAGGACATTTTAAAAAGAAAATAAGAGTTGTGAAGGATTGGGGAAAATAACTATTGTATATACAACTGATACAACATTTTAATTGTTCTACCATATTATACAAGGATATGCAAGTATATTAATGGAGGTATATGGTATAGCATTATAAACAGAAAAATTAAAAATTCTTAATGTGTTCATCAGTTAAAAAAACAATAAATTTATTGTTCAGCTGTGAATAGACTGCTGTTGAATAGACCTCTTTGTATTTATAAGTTATATAAAATTGTGATACAGGGATATTTCATAAATACAGTTTTACACAGTGTAGAATGTTTTTATGTAGTTCATGCTACATAGGAAATAACATTTCTGGAACATGTGTTACATTTGCTTAGTGGGCAGTGAAAAGAATGGTGCTTCTGGTTTTTTTTCTCCCTTTTAACATCAAACAATGCTGCTTTGAAAAATATCAGACTATTTCTATTTTTGTAAACAGGCAAAATTTATTTTAAAATAAACTCATAAAATATTTCCTCTTACAGCTCTGTGAAATTAGTGGAATTCCTTTGGAAGATATTGAGTTTGCCAAGGTAAATCCCTGAGAACGTTTGCACCTGAAAACTCTTGCTTGGTGAATGTGACTAACACGTGATTCACTCAGTCCTTCTTCTCTCCTTAGGGCAGAGGAACTTTCCCCTGTGACATTTCTGTCCTTGATATTCATCAGGATTTAGACTGGAACCCGAAAGTTTCTACCCTGAATGTCTGGCCTCTCTATATCTGTGATGATGGTGTTGTCATATTTTATAGGTAACACTCACATGTTTTTGTTATTTCTAGTGATAAAACATTTTTTGCACATTAAATTTCTTCCACAAATGTCTTTACTACTTGATTAGAGCAGCCCTAACCAGAAGCAGTAACACACATCAACATCACACTGGATATTTTCTAAGAGTCATAAGTTATAATTTTATTTATTTATTTATTTATTTATTTATTTTTGTGGTTTTGGTTCAATACTCGACAATACTCAGGGATTACTCCTGTCTCTACACTCAGAAATTACCCCTGGCTGTGCTTGGGGGACCATATGGGATGCTGGGGATTGAACCCGGATTGGCCGCATACACAGCAAATGCCCTTCCCGCTTTGCTATCACTCCAGCCTGAGTCGTATTTTTTAAAAAAGTAGAAACAAGTGGAATTAGTTTCAGTAACGTATTTCTAACCTAATCAAACCAAATTATTATTATGGGTAATATTAAAATAAGTCATAATTTTACATTCTTTGTCTTTTAAGTCTTAGAAACAGCATATGTATGTTACACTTCTAGCAAATCTCACTTTGGATGAACTTCATCTCACTCAGTGGCCCCTTGTATCTCATGGTTGCATTCTTTGATGATAGAGATGAAAAGGAAAAAGAACAGTCATTGGAGACCAACAGATGCAGGCTTAGAATTAGTGTGTTACTACCTTGCTTCTCATCAGTAAAATGCAGCAGCATCAACCTTGAATAAGGAATTTATGAGAATAGACCATTGCATTATCTTTAATGGTATACTATCTGTTAGGATTAAGTGGTCAGTAAATGCTAGTTATTTGCCATAATAACATGGAAGTTACTCTGCGAGTTTTCAGAGTGAGTGCTATGTTAACATGACACAGTAGAAATCTAGGACTATTGGATTAATTATTATTTTAATTAAAATTATTTCATTTAAACTATAAAATTATTTCATCTGTCCAGTGACCATCAAGTTTTATTTTCTTCTTGAGGAACATAATAGCATTCAGGCATAAATAGTAGAGGCACATGTCCATACTGGTCTAATATATTGCTAATATTTTAAATATAGGGATAAAACAGAAGAATTAATGGAGTTGACAGATGAGCAAAGAAATGAACTGATGAAAAAAAGAAAGCAGTCGACTCCAGAAGACAGGACATCGTGTAACATACTCACCTCGAAAAGAGAAAGCACTAAAAATATATCTGGATGGAGCACCAAATAAAGATCTGACTCAAGACCGACTCTACTAGTGTAGCATTTTCCCTGGGGAACTTTTGGTTTTAATTAGACGGTTCACTACTACTGTGTAGTGCCATTATGGCCGGACATGGTTAGGGGTAACCCGGTGACACCAGCACTGATTGGACTGCCCTTCACCAATCAGAAGCTCAGTGCCCAATGGGCCACTGTTTGGACTTGGAATCATGTTGTGCACTATAGTCAAATGTACTGTAAAGTGAAAAGGGATGTGCAAAAAATAAAAATAAAAACACAAAACCTGCTACTAGAAAAGGGGAAGAGGAATGAGTAAACTTTCTTTGCGGACAGATGTGCACATAGCCGCTAGTAAAACTAGCCTCAAAAAGGATGCTCATAGCTTAATAATAAAAGCTGTGCAAAGGCCATGAATGAATTAATTTTCTGTTTATTTCACTGATACACACATTACCTCATTGACAATTAGAAGTAAATACAACGTGTGTTGACTCTTGAAAAGCAGCAAAACTAGGAACTGAAGAAAGAAAATGTTTAGAACCAGCCACAACCCAGTAAAGAATTGTGAAGTTGTGTTTTTCAATTTGTCTCAATTTTTTGCCAAGTATTAACATTATTCAAAACCATTGCAATGTCTCCCTTAACCACTCCCAGCAGGTGGCAGCTCAGATTGCTGCAAAGTACTAGAATTATAACTGATTGTACCTAAGTTATGGATGTAGAGAATGTTTCATTCAGCATGTAAATAAAATCGGTCCTATTGAGTTATAATTGCAGTCCATCTATTTCCCATGGTTATCCTTGTCAGGTGTCATTCATGATGTACATCGTGTACATTAAGAATTAGAGCAGTCTCCATAAATATCATCCTCAGTGAGGTTCCTCAGTGCTGAGTCCCATACGATTGTATTTGCCCTTGTTAATGAGGTTTTTCTGTTCAGTGGCTTCAATTATTTTTTCTTCTTTGTACATTTATTTTTGAAGATTTACTTCAAGTTTGAATCTTCTAGAACCCTTGTAAGTCCCACTTTAATTTTTGGAGTTGATTTATAGTTTCGTGTAGTTTAACTTTGGGGAAATGTCTTTAATATCGTGTTGAATAACTTGCTAGTAAGTCAGGTCACGGCACGGCTGATGCAGTCAGCATGATTTTCTTGCAAAGTCCAGAAGAATCAGCAAGTTTTTGCTTTGCTAAATACAACTATTCAATGAACACAATTCTACGTAAATTTTGAAATGCCATCTGATTTATAGAAATCAACAAAAAGGTTTTGGTAAAACTTTTTCATGCCAGATGCTGTTTACAACAATGAACATGCCAATAAAACATTTGTTCATTCTGTTGTGTTATTTTAGTCATTAAACTTTTGTGAATGAAGAATCTGGGTTTAAGAATAGATTTGTTTTCTTTAAATAGAACATTTTATAATGTGTATTGAATAATCTCACTTCTATAAGGTTTGTTTACAGTAAAGTTCTCATAAAAGAGAAGAAAATATGTTAATATTTAACTTTGATGAATCCTGTCAATATTTCAAAACCAGATTTTTACCCCTTTTTTCTTTTTAAGGAAGAATATACTAAGAAAAAGTATTAGCAGATGTTGGCTCTGCAAATAGAATATAATGATTGTTAATTCCATATTATATTATTGGTCTCTTGGAGTCCACAAGGAAAATTTATTTTCTCACACTTTTCTGGCTGATTTTTATTCCATGTAAACTATGTCTCATTCTGCTAAATTTGATTCAAGTATTGTCCTAAGTTTTCAATAAGTGAAATTGGTGGTATTCTTAGAGAAAATGCTAAACTTTGTGATGTATTGTCTTTTGGAGCCTTTGGATTTTCTGATGTAACATAGCAGCTCTTTGGTTCTGATCCAGGTCTGCTTACTGGGATATGGGGTTAATAAATAAGGTCTCTGCTTTTGATGACTGACTCTGTGGAGCAGAGCAGGTCACGCTGTAAACAAAGTAGGCCTGGATCTGGTTTGTTCTAGTGTTCCTATAAAAGTAAATGGTAAAATGCTTCTCATCTCTGCTCCTCATTCTGTGCCTTCAGCCCTGTTTTGTATGGAATTGCTCCTTCTGACTGCAAATATATTACAAATACCAAGCGGAAAGAACCAGAGCTATTCTTGAATAATTTCTGTGAATGGGTAGTGGCTTTACAAGTGGAGTCTGGTGGGGAGCCATCATTTATACAAGGCAGATTCCCTGTGCTGCCATTGGACTCAGAATCAAGTGAACAGCAGGAAGTGGGAGGCACGGCACTAGCAACCGTGTGTGTGCGGAGCCCCAGGGCAGGGTAGCCTGCTCATCCCTCGGCTGCTAACTGCTGCAGGCCCCCTTCCATGCAGCAGACTCACCCCTGCTCCCCAATGATTTCACCAGGGTCTTGGCTTATCATGGGCAGATGGGTTTGTGTTGGCCAAGCCCTATGAGAACCAGACCGCCCATTTAGGGTTGATAAAGAAGGTGAGGGATTCGTTTTTGCCAAAAATAAGCGAAAGCTGCGAATTCTGGAACATGCCGTGTTTAGCTGATCCTATTGACGTTTCTAATCAGTTTCACCGCTTAAACTAAGGAATAAGGGATAGAAGAAATAAAAGTGATGAGAAAAGACGCTGCGAAGATCTTGAAGGAAAAGTACTTTTAAATGCTGAGAAGATGGTTAAACCAATGCCATAGCTTGAAAATAGTAAAGTGGCTCTCATGGCCAGGCTGTGGAGCGAGTGATAGGAGTATGTGTGACCCCTTCATCTCACTTCTCATCGCCACACCAGACCCCTTGTTTTCTTCTGAGTCAGTAATCCCAGGCCAGTGGCTGGAATGGTAGTACAGCGGGAGGTTGCCTTTCACTGGCTGACCCAGGTTCAATTGCCCCAGGGTTCCTCGCTAGTCTGAGGACAGGTGCACAGTATCACACAACTCCGGGCTCAGCACCACAGGATAACTGCCAAGTCTGAAGCCAGCTGAGTATGAGTAAAGTATCTTGGGCCACCCTTTGCTTTGCAGTTGGCCATTTCCCTCTGAATTGTGTGCCTTGTTTGGCATCAAGGCCCTAACTTTTTCGGGGGGGGGGGGGGGGGGGGGGGGGAAACAAGCTAACTCTTAAACTTGTGTCTTGCAGAGTCTAGCCTAGAGCATGGCTTAACTCCCACCCCCATCTATAAAGTAGGTATGCATACAAACCAAACATTTTTGATAAAATATTTTAAGACGATATTTGGTCATGACAGCTAAGAACCCAAGACCTAGAGTACATGGAATAGGTCATCAGAACTAGAATTTGTTTGCTGAGAGGACCTGCATCAGTCTCATTGTTTTTGAAAATTACGAACTTTTTGATTACTTGTGGTGAAGAGCCTTTCAAATACTGAATTGTGTATGTGTAGTTTTCTTGGTGGCTAGTATTATTTATTTATTTTTTTTTATTTTTATTTTTGTTGGGGCTACACCCGCGGTGCTCAGGGGTTACTCCAGGATCTGCACTCAGGGATTACTCCTGGTGGGCCTTCAGGGGACCATGTGGGATGCCGAGGATCAAACCTGGGTTACCAGTGAATGCAAGGCAAATGCCCTCCCCCTGGGCTATAGCTCTGGCTTTAACTCCAATATACATAAAATGCTTCATGGCCCCGCTGCAGGGGGGGCAGGGCTGTTCTAGTTCCCGGAGCGAGGGCCGTGCCCCCCGGGCCCGCCCCAAAAGGGGGTTTGTTTCGGGGGGCTGTGATTTTTTTTTTTTTGTTTTGGGTCACACTCAGCGTGCTCAGGGGTTCTCGCCGCTCAGGAAGTGTATGTGTTAGTTTTCTAGGTGGCTAGTAATGTACCTTTTTATAAGTCAGGTTTGTGAAAGTGTGACACCACGTTTATAAACTGCATGAAATCGGAAGCTGCTCCATGGTTGAAGTTAATGGGGAGTAGGGGGTGTCCTTGGTTATTTGGTTACAGTGGCTGTCCTTTTCAAAACCCGCCTCTCAGATTGTCTCAGAAACAGACTTGGTTCCTGTCCAGCGTGCAATTATTTGTGAGGGTCAAAATGAATGTAGCAGAGCCAAACTTGGTGGTGGGCTAGGCGGGGTGGAGGGCCATAGAGGTGTCAGCAAGGCATGCGCAGCTCTTCGGTGACATTTTCCAACACCAACTCGTTTGCTCAGGAGCTTTTCTCTGATCAGAACCTGCGAGCTGGTGACCGGTGGGCCCTCCCCACCATTAGGCGCCTCCCTTTGATCCAACCTGCTCCTTCCCCCAGTACAGAGGGCGCTCTTGGTGTCTGGCCTTTCATTGAAGGAGAAATAGCTTGGTGAGGTACCTGTAAGTGCGGTGGGTTTTCCAATGATGCCCACCACCACCTCAAGCACACACAGATTTTGGCCAAAGGAGTAAGTTTAATCACCCCTTCCTGGTAGGATGTTAGAATAAGCTATTTTTTAAACATTGCGTTCTCAAGTCATGTTTCCATTGGGCAAGAGTCTTGTTGGCTATCCAGGGTCATCACAATAGGATAGAGCCAGAGAGATAGTACACCAGGTAGGGCCTTACTTTGCACATAGCAAACCCAGGTTTGATCCCTGGAACCCCATATGATTTGAGGAGTGATCCCTGAGCACAGAGCCAGGAAGAAGCCCCCAAGGGAAAACTGGGTATGGCCCAAAACCAAAAGCAAACAATCACAGTTATCTGTGTTCGGGAAAGGTAGAGCGATGATAGGAATATGGATGCCCCCTTCTTCATCTCACTCTTATACCACACCAGGCCCCTTGTTTTCCTCTTTCTATGTCAGTAATCCCAGGCCAGCAGCTGGAATGGTAGTACAGCGGGAGGTCGCTTTGCCTTGCACTGGCTGGCCCGGGTTCAATCCTCAGCATCCCGTATGGGCCCCTGAGCATCACTGCGTGTGCCCCTCTCCACCCTACTCCCAAAATAATCCCTGGCCAGCAGGCTAGAAAATCCAGACTGGAGATGGAAAAGGAGAAGAGGCAAGACAGGAAAAGAAGCTGAAAAGTAATCAGTGTTTGTTTCAAGGGAGGCTCAGGGGGCTGCTCCGGGCTTAGTTCTGGGGACCATGCAATACTGATGGTCCCACCAAACACCCCAGCAGTTTGAGACATCTCCCTATCCTGAAACAGCCATTTTTTCCAGCACAACTGATTCTATTCCTCTCAGGCCAGGTGGGTGAATGGTCCAGCCTTCCTCAGGCAAAAAGTGGGAAGTACAGACACCCAACCATTCCGTTTCGTGTTACAGTTTATAGCTTTTCAAGTTCTACACAAGGGTGGGGAAGGAGGTGGGCTGAAATGACTAAAGCAGTATTATATTTATTTTGTTCCCAGGTGGGCTGCCAATCAGTGCTCAGAGGACTGGAGGTCCCACCAAGGATTTTCAGCCAACTGAACCAGTAGCTCAATGCAAGGGCCTGACGATGCTATACTCGTCCCTATGTTACTGGCGATTACTCAGGGTGACCCACTAGGCATTGCCTCAATGCTTTTGAGGCATCCGGGTCATACCAGGTGGGGAAAGCTGCATAAGAATTTTCAGCCTCTTCCCCAAACACTTGTTCATATTTCCCTGGCCTTCCAGCCGTGGTAAATTACTGCCGCTTCCTTGCAGTGACCCTCCTGTTGCCCCTCATGGACCGTGGCTCATCCCTCCCTTGACCTTCCGTCTTGCCTCAGAAAGCACCTTAGTGTTCCTCCCATATTCCTGATGAACTGTTCTTGAGAGCCAGCTTCTGTACCACTCTCATGCAGGACGAGCCTTTGTCAGGAAGCCGCTGGGGTCCCTGAACTGTCAGGGATTCAGTATCAGAAGTTCTCTTCTACCTCCGAGGCCGCCGGGGAACAGATGAAAGCTCATGAATCCGGCACAGTTCCAAAAAAGGCTTTTAATAGTACAAAAGATCTACCACCGCAATCCAGTATAATGAAAGAACTCTAGCTCTGGTCATAACTTAGACCATGCATGAGAGCCCAATTCTCCCACCAAAAGAGGATCTCACCCAAGAGGAGTCCTACTCCAAAGGAGAAGGGAAAGAAAAAGGGGGGTGAGTGCCTCAAGTCAGTCCCCTTATATAATTCAAAGTAATCCTAACTTGACGGGAGGGTCCTGTCAACAAAGAACCCTTAACAGTGTAGAAGGGTGGTGCCACACCCTATTACAGGTATAAACAAAGGATTAGGCCAAGGACCAATCCCTTCTTCAGAGACGATCTCTTATGTAAAACACTGGGGCGGGGTGGGGGGGGAGAGAGAGCTGGTATAAAGTAATACATCTTAATTTCATGGGCTTCATGTAATCTAGATGGTACCCACAAGGTCCTTCTTATTTATTATCTGCACCAGGGTGATTCTGAGTATCTTGTTCTCCATATACGAAAGGGTCACACTCGCCTTGCATGAGGGCAAACTAATATGATCCTTCCTATAATCTTAAAGATAGTCTCAAAGTAGCCAGGGTGGCAGTCTCCTGGTAAATTCTAACTATCCCACGCTGGGTGCAGTGGGTATGAAGAGGAGCTGTGCCCAACCTAGATAACATAGAAGTCTTAGTAAATGTATAATAAGTCAGAGGTTATTCAGAGTCAAGGTGACTTCTGTAACTGCCACACCCTCTATCAGTGTTCACATAGAAGAGAGATTTCATTAGAATAAATCTTGGCTTAAGAACATATAAGTAGATTAAGCTGTGAGTGGGTAAAACAGCAAAGCTCCCAGACTAGCTAAGCCTGTCATTCAACAAGCCTTGGAGAGTCCCCAGCCTCAGTTCTGGTAGGAGACTGGTGATGCTTTTGTTGGTTGCACTTTGCCTAGTGGGTCTCCTTTATTAGGCCATGTGGCCTTCAGGGCTGGGTCCCTCCCTTGACCAACTGGACCCTGCAGTTCCAAATTGGCTCTCAGAACAGACTGAATAAATCCTAAGTATATAAGATTATTCTTGTCATTTGACACAGAACAGGTCTCTATTTGATCTTAAAATTCACAGTACACTGTTGGAGAGGGGGGGGCGGGGGGGTGGGGCGTGGTGGAATGGGGCCTGGTGGAGGGATGGGTGCTGGTACTCCTTGACCTTTGTGTTTACGGGATAAAAAAAAAAATAAAAAAAGAAATAAGAGGAGAGAACAGAAGTATTGAAATTTTGTACCAATATAAAGGTTCAGGGTAGGGGGGGGGGGGTTGTAACATAGTGGGGGGGGGAGAGAGGAATGACCGGGGGGGCGGGGGGGGGGGGGCGTGGGGTGGGGGATGGCACGGTGGGGTGGGGAAACCTGTAGCAAACCCAACTGATTTGTAAACAAAAAAAAAAGTACATCCTGGGTATACTATACCCAAACTAGGGTTTTTTTGTTTTATGTCTAGGTCCATTATTTCATCTTTTTTTTTTTTTTTTTTTACTTTTTGCTTGTTTGGGTCACACTTGCACAGGGGGTTACTCCTGGCTCTGCATTCAGGAATTACTCCTGGTGGTGCTCCTGGGTCCATATGGGATGCTGGGAATTGAACCTAAGATGACCCAGAGCAAGGCAAAAGTCTCACCCACTGTGTTATTGCTCCATTCCCCATAATTACTTCATCTTTTAAAGCCTCCACTTCCTTATCTGTTAAGTGAAAAAAAACAAGTATTTAAAGATTAAATGAATTCCTTTGGGAAGACTGCCCAGTGCCTACCAACTGTTGTCCTGACTATATAGTAACTTGATTATTATCTCCATCATTGTGTCGTCCCAGGAGTAGGCTTAATGAAACAAGAAGGGCTGTTTATATTCTGTTTTCTAACTCAGAAGACAGTAAATCATTGATACCCTGACGACTAACATGCATCTAAAATTGACTAAGTTGTGACCCGTGACATAATGCAGCACTTGTCTTGGATGTAACAGACACTGCAACAGCCTGAATTCCCAGCACCACAAATGGTTCCCTGAGCACCACCAGGAATCACTCCTGAGCACAGGACCAGGAATAGTCACTGAGCACCAGGTGTGAGCCACTCCCTCCATCTCCAATAAATTATTAAAAAACAAAGCAAAGGAAATTCATCCTTTGTCACTGTCTGTCTGTCACTATCTTCCCATTGTTCATCGATTTGCTCGAGTGAGCGCCAGTAACATCCCCATTCGTTGGGAATGAGGTTCATTATTGTTACTGTTTTTGTCATATCGAATACACCATGGGGAGCTTACCAGGCTCTGCCATGGCTCTGGGCTCATCCCAGTCTTTTCTATGCCAAACCAGTAAGTGAGTAAATAAGGATAATATTTCTGGAATAGTTTGATGCCCAAACTATCAGATAATCTTTCATTTGTCTGAAAAATTTATAGCTAAGATTTGTTTTTCTTTTTTTTTTTTTTTGTTTTGACAATGCAGGCCATTTTATTTTGTTTGGCTAAAAGGTTTTATATTTATTCAACATCAAAAGGGAAAAAGTCCAGAAGTTACCAAAGAGTACTTTAAGTGAGACGCATGTATGATTTCTAGATGCAACAAATGTTTATACACAATTGAAAACTCAAACATGCTTATACAATCGGATGCAACTTCACAACTTAGTATCTGAATAAATGCAAGATGGAAACAACCAAGGGCATGTGAAACCATTATTTATAGGCGAGCACATATCCAATGCCCCGCTTGGATATTACAGAGTTCACTGTGCTGCGTAGTTTCCTTTGCTCCTAGTGGATAACAGTCTACAGTTGCTGGTAAGGTATTTTGCAAATTACGTTTACAATCCTGGCCCAATAACAACGTTAAGTGCTGTTTCTAGTAAGTTGACATATACTGTGCTCCACCAGAGGCCTCCCAAGACCCAGGTGCAACTAATCACCACACCCGGTAACTAACTGCCCTGGGGAACGGTGTTAACACCATCTGTCGCCACCAGAACAGCGATCAGCACCACACTGGACAATGTGCTGCCATTTCCAAGAGCAGAAATTTAATCTGGAAGGAGTGCAAGAAATTCCAGATGTGCCTCAAAAAAGGGAAAAAGCCATTCCTCCTTCCGAAAGGGTGCTCAGAGCAGCAAGGCTGCTGGGAGGGGTGAGGAGCACGGGGCTTGGAAGTGCTCCTGCGTGTCCTCGTGCTCCAGCGTCAGAGTCTGCAATGGGAGCAGGCAGCTACGAACCTGCCCTGGGAAGACCCAGGCCCCCTCCCCAGCCAGGGCACCAAGTGGTCCTGGCTCTGCAGCAGCTGCCCTGGCCTGGAGGTAGGAGCTGAGAAACACCACGGAGCACAGCAGCAGCGGAAGGCACAGCTGGCCTGGGCCCCCAAGAAGATCTGCCTGGGGCATCAGAGGCTGTGTTTCTGCTGGGCTCGTGTGTGCAAAGCAGGGCCCTCTCTGATGCATGAGTCAGCGTTTCCCAGAACCCTCAGCATGTGGAGACAGGAGAGCGGGAATGGGGGGTCAGGTGGTCCTGCCTACATTTCTATCCCCTCCCCAATAGTTCTCAAGTGATGCTGAACAAAATGAAATGTGTGTTGAGCAGCAGAGGCAGCCTGAGTTTTGGGTCGGCTGGACTGTCTTACTTTCCGTCTCCTTCCCATGCCAGCATGTGACAGGCGCACTGTGCTGGGCTGGGGGCACACAGCCACAGCGTCTCCTCACACCAGCATGTGAGGGCACATGGTGTCGGGGCAGGGGTACACAGCAGCAGCCGTGCTGTTTGTTTCAAGTCAGAGTGGGGAACGTGCTGGGGAGAGACCATGGCGCAAGCTGGGAACCCACGCTAGAGGGCACAGCTGGGGGAAGTGAATCCGTTCCTTGGATTACACCAGCCCCAAAACCCGGCTTTAAGCCTCCCTCTCTGGCGGGTAGAGGAGGCCCCCAGCTCCTCCCCGAGTGGTGCTCCCAAGGACAAACTCCTTTCCAGGGTCTCCAGCTCCTGCTGCACCTCCTCCAAGAAGCCATCGCTGTCGCACTCCTCCCGGCTCTCTCGGGACACCAGGCTGTCGCCATCTTCGTCCTGGCTGCCAGCGAAAGTTGGCTGGCACACGCACACCAGGCTGTGGCTGGGGAGAGATGGGGGGCACTGCTGACGGCGGTTTCATCAGCACCTCCGCAAGCATCTCAACAGTCTTTATTTTGGGGGTGGGGGTTTGGGCCACTCCTGGAGCTCAGGAGCTACTCCAGGCTCGCTCTGTGCTCAGGAGTCACTCCTGGCCGTGCTGGGGTGATCATGTGGTGCTGGCGATCAGGCCCACGTTGGCAGTGCCCAAGGCAAGTGCCTGAGCCCCTGTCCTGTCACTCTGGTCCTCAACTGAGTCTTCATGTCAGCACCTTCCCCTTGAGAAACGTGCATGAGGCTGGAGAGACAGTCCATCGGGAAAATCTCTTGCCTCACTCATGGCTGGCCCTAGTTTTAACCCAGACTTCACAAAGGGTCACTCAGCACCACCAAGGGTCACTCCTGAGCACCCCCAGGTGTGCGAGGCAGAGGGCAAGCAGGGGACATTAGGGACTAGACTTGAGGATGCCTCACGCACCTCCCCTAGTGGCGGGTCCTCCTCACTGTAAGGGCAACCAAGAGCCCTGAGGCCCCAAGACTGAGTTTACAATGATCCAGTCTGCTCCCAGTCCTCAGGCACCTGGTTTCTTGGTGGCAGCAGGAGGCGGGGGCGGGGGTGCTCTGTGTGTGACAGACAGAGAGAGAATGACTCCACCGCTGCTCTCCTGCCACCTGACTCCCCTTCCTTGACTTCTCTCCGTCTCCCGGCCGCCCTCTCACCTCTCTGACGGTTATCTCCGTCGCCTCCACAGGGGGACCCAGGTCTTCCCTCCTGTGACAGGGCTGTGCGCCCTCCCTTCACTCTCCCAGACACCCACTCACCAGCTCACCTGTCTCAGTGACAACTGGTTTCAGTGACAACTAGGATCGAAATTGGAAGGAAAGAAGGAAGAGAAAGAAGGAATAAAAAGGAAAAGAAGGAAAGAAAAAGGAAGACAAATACAGACCAAAAGTGAGAAGCAAATCTAAAAAGACATTCAGAAAGAAAGGTGCAAGCAGACAGAGACAACAAAAGAAAGAGTTAAGGAAGAAATATTAGGAAGGAAGGAAGCAAGCCAAAACAGAGAGAAAGGAAAAAAAAATACAATGAAATAAGAAAGCAAGGGAAAAGAAAGTAAAGGAATATAAAAATGATAGGAAAGGGGGAGGGAATCGGGGACATTGGTGGTGGGAAATGGGCACTGGTGGAGGGATGGGTGCCGGAACATTGTATGAATGAAACCCCAAATATGAACATCTTATGAACATCTTTGTAACTGTATATCTCATGGTGGTATAATAAAATATTTTAAAGAAAATAATAGGAAAAAGTGAAAAAAATATTAGAAATAAATTTAGAAAAACAGATAAACAAGGAAGTATGCAAGAATGAAAGCAGGAGAAAGCAAAAGAAATAAAAAGGAAGGAAGGAAGGAAAGAAAAGAAAAAGAAAGAAAAGAACTACAGAATTACAGAATAAAAGGTCAAAAAAATTAGAAGCAAAGAAATTCAGAACAAAATTAGGAAGAAGAGAAGCAAGCAAGAAGAATGAATCAAAGAAAAAAGAGAAAGCAGGAAAGAAAGAAGGAAAAAAGAAAAAAGAAAAGAAACAGAAAAATGTGAGAAAGAAAAACTTTAGAAAGAAAGAAGGAATGAAATTAGGAAAAGAAATCAGAGGCCATTGGGATGAGCTCAGGCACTGCTCATGAAGCCTCTTTCAGAAACCCCATCATTCCCCACTTTGGGACTGACCCCCAGGGTGGCACCTCACCTGTGTGGCTGGCAGAGAAGGCCACTGGCACATGGGCACCGATCCAAGGCACCTTCAGGTTCCAGCTCCCAGGTGATGAGGTCCAGAAGCCGGCTGGCAGGGTCGTGGCACAATTCCCCTTCCACGGGCAGTGGTGTGCACACCGGGAACAGCAGGCCTGGGACCAAGAGTCAAGAATCATGCCAGTCATTCAGTACCCATAGGCAGGCGCTAGGGAGGGAGCAGGAAAAGGAGGCACCTCCTGCCACCTTTCACCTCAGCCCAGAAGGGGAGGTTGGATGAAAGGAAACAAAAAGGCACAATGGCTTCTCCAGGAAAACAGGAGCTGGAAGGATGGAGCAGTCAAGGAGTACTGCCTGGAAGAGGTGCACTTGTTCTGGACTTTGACATCAAAGGCCTAAAGCAATCTGGAGTGGAAAGGGGTGTTCAAATCAGAGGCATGGCACTGACAAGCCCTGGGGTTGGGCTCCAAGGGAGAGGGTGGGACAGTGAATGTCCCTAACAGCCAGGAGGGAAAGAAGAGAGATGAGGTGGGGCTGGTCAAGGCCTTCTAAGGCAGACCGAGGGCTGCCACTGCAAGAACAGGACAGGCAGGACTGCAGTTTGGGGTGGGCACCCAGCAGCTGTCCATGAGGGATAGTGCAGGCCAGCAGATATGGGGGGCTGAGGGTGGGAGGCAGTGGGAAGGAAGGAGGTTTTCTGCTCTTTTTTTCCAGGAATGCAGACGGAGAGGGAGAGAGGATGCTGTCCTCACAGGAGCACGGGAAGAAGCTGGGAGCAGGACGGTCACAGGGACAGGACTAGAGTGTGGGCATTGGGGAGTGGATGGGAGGGCCAGCTGAAATGCCACCATCTGGGCATCCTGAAGAAATGTGACTTTTCGAGGTGTCCCTCTTGGGGTGGGGGAGAGAGGAGAGAAGGAGAAGCAGAGACAGAATAGAGAGGGTTCTGGGTCCTGGAGGGTTGGCTCACACGGCTGGTGCTCTGGGAGGCAGCCGTGGAGCTGGGAGCAGGCCTGGTCCTTCCCAGGATTTTCCTCACCTCTCTGGAAGGCGCAGCACAGCCCGGGCTGACAGTCCCTCTGGTTGTCACAGATGGTCCCGTTGCCCCCTTTGGTGGTCACTCTGGAGCAGTGTCCCCAGACGCACAGCTGGTCCCCGCAGCACTCACTGTCCCGGGTACAGGGCTGAGGCAGAGAGAGGGAACGTGAGCGGGTGTGGGGCAGCTCGCATCTCCCCACCGCAGAGGGAAACTGAGGCGGGAGGACGGGCTGCAAGTGGGAGTCCAGGCACTGGGCCGGTGAACGGGAGGATCCACGAGGGACATGCGGTGGGGATACAGGGTGGGAGGCGGGACCTTGGCTACACAGTGGGGCTGCTAAGGGTGGTGCATGTCTTCCTGTTTGCCCTAGGCTGGTGTCTTGCCTCTTATCAGGCCCCCGGCAGGTAGGAGGGGCGGCACCCCCAGAGGGGCTCCTGACTCTCAGTCTGAGCTTCCCAAACCATTTGGTCCTTTAGACAAAAAGGAGAGAAAGCACTCGGTGTCTCCCCACTGCCGCCGGGAGACCGACAGGATGTGCTGCCCAGCTGCAGCGGAGGGACTCCCCGCCCCCAGGGCTGTCCAGCCACTGCAGGAAACACTGACCCCAGGGATGGGGAGCAAATGGGGCCAAGGGTCTGCAGCTGCACCCAGGAATGGAGCCTGTGGCGTCCCCTGGTTGGCAGCAGGCAGGAAGGTCAGTGGTGGCGGCTCCTGCCATGAGGGCAGGTGAGCAGCTGGTGGAGGAAGTGGCCACTGTACCACATGGGCTGGGTCCACTCTGTGTCGGCCACGGGGGCGCGGGGACAGAGCAGAGCCTCATCCCTCCAGTGCCGGCTCTGTCAGCCCCAAACATGGTGAATGGGGGACCAGCAGGAGGCTTCCGTGCCGACCTTGGGTCTTCTGCGGTCAACCGAGTGTCCAAGGGACCCTAAGGGAGACCCCAAAGGAGACTCCAGGAAGCTCAGTGAGAGCCGTCAGGGTGGGCCTGAGGCTGGGACACTCACCGCCTCCTGTTCCCGGCATGGCTGGCATGTGGCGTCAAAGCTGGCGAACTGGCAGTAGCGAGCGGGTCCACAGTCCTCGTCGATGATGCACTCCTGGGGCGGGCCTCATCAGGCAATAGCCAGCACTGGGTCGGAGCCCCGCTTGATCCCACAGCTGCGCCCCACAGGCTCAGGCCACCCTCACCCCTCAGCCACCCAGCCCAGGGGCCTCCATCACACCACAGTCTGGTCTGTCTCCACCTGGGCCTCACGTGCCCCGGGCGTTGGGCACAGGGCCAGGCTCTGCAGCCCCTGGGTCCCAGCAGGCGCTAATGAGTTCCAAATCCAGGGAGCAGCATGGAAGGAGGAACTGGCAGCCACGGGCCCTGTTGAGGAGGGGGCAGTGCTGCCCTGGTCAGCTGAAGAAACAGGGACCAGCAGGGAAGGGGCCGTCCTCCCCCAAGGCCCAGGCCCAGAAAGGGAGGCCACACAGAGGCCATTGGACCCCCAGAGGCAGGTGGCAGCTCCCGATCTGCCATCAGCGTCAGACAAGGAACAATAGCATTGGCGGGAATATGGGAGCAGGGGTACCGAGATGGGCAGCAGCGGGTCAAGGGAAGATGGGGAGCAGCAGCGGGTACAGTGAGGGAAGACGGGCAGCAGCGGGTGCCATGAGGGAGACGCGCCCCGTGAGGGAAGACGGGCAGCAGCCCCCTCAGAGAACTGGAAGACAGGCACAGAGGAGTCCTCAGTGTCACCAATAAACAGGTTCTTATGAGCGGTAACTTAAACCAGCATGTAAAGAAACCAGCTCTACCACAGACCAACGGATGCAGTTAAGAATAAAGCTCCCTCAGCACATTTCTAGTTACAAAAACATCACCAGGCTCCTAAATAAGATCCAAAACATGCCCAATGGGAAACAATGCTGGTATTCATCCACACATTTATTTTCCAGCTGGAATAAATTCATTATTTCAACTCAGAATCATGGGAGAAAGTCTGTGTCAGCAGCTCTGGACCCAATCCTGGACATCTTTCCGCTGAAGGGAACACACTCATAACACACCCTGAAAGACACACACTCCCACACAGAGTCATGCACACAGACTTACAACACACACTCACACACATTTACCCACACAGACACACAGACTCACAACACTTACCCTCACACAGATTCACACAAACTCACATATACAGAAGCTTACTCACACACATGTACATGTACTCATACACTCAATTCACAGTCATACATACAAGCTCATTCACAATTACACATTGGCGCACGCTCATACACATACTTATACACTTACACATTCTCCCATATACACATTTTCTCACATACACACTGACACACGCTTTCACAAGTAGTCATGCACACTCACATTCACACCCATGCACTTTCTAGCATCCACACACTGCTCACACACTTAAACTTTTACACTCACATTCACTCACATTCTTACACATACTCTTGCAATACACATATAATACACTTACTTTCATACATACACACCCTGTCTCACATACATACACACTTTATCACACATTCACACTTATACTCACAACCTACACACAGTCTCACACATGCTCTGCTCACAGGCTCAGACAGGGATGATTTTGCCACATTGGACCCTGACATGTACATTCGTGGGGGTTGAGAAAGTACAGTCCCCAAGAAAGGCCTCTGAGACTGGAGACCTTATAAACACCACAGAGGCAACTTCCAACCAGGAATCAATATTATTTTTCTCATCTATGTTACAACAAAACGTCATTGAACAGAAGAACAATATTTTAGGATGTGCTATACAAGTCACCCACTGGGACAGGCCCCAAGTTCTAGAGGCTCTAGAAGACATCGAGAAATAATGGATAATCAGAAAACTAATGAAGTCTTCATTCAAAACCCTCAAAAAGTGCCGAGGACAGAGCATGGTCCTCTGAAACCTGCATGGTGACCTCAGTGGGGGAGGCCCCCAGCGGCTCCTCCAGGCTTCACCAACTACATTTGATCCAGTCAGCAAAGTGGGGCAGGTCAGCGAGCATCTCAGGGGCCTCCATGCCTGCCCGTCCCCATTGCTGGGCTTCCAAGTGAGCCCATGCAGGTGGAGGAGCCCCAAGGTAAGGGGTGAGAGGAGATCCCCACCGAGGAAGTGCACAGGCTGAAGTCAGTCCCGAGATGCCCTTTGTTTGGGTCACCATGGCCAGCAGACCCTCTAGGGGCTCAGCGGGCAGCATCTCCACAATTCATTCAAAGCAGCAGAGCCAGAGGGGGCAGGCCCAAGTCCCTGCTCTCAATGAGAATGCCAAAGTGTGAAGGAACTCTAGAAGCCTCGAGAGTGCTTTTCAACCCTTTCATACCTGTAGCTGAAAACCACTCATGTGGGTTGGAGAAATAGCCCAGAACAGGCTGAGTACATGCTTTGCATGTGGAAGACCTAAATTCAATTCCCAGAACTGCTTGGTTGCCCAAACACCACCTGTGTGTCTCCAAAGAACAAACAAAAAGCCACAAAATACTGGCATACAGGGCATCAGTTGAATCCTGAATTTTGTTGCCTCATGGTCTGTCCCTTTAAGCAACTGATACCACCTCATTTCTACTGAAAATGGGGTTCTCCCAGGGCCCATTTCACAAGGCTGTTGGGGTGTTTGTGTCCTGTGCACCCCTTCTCCACCCAGTGCCTGGAACCCCAGAAGCCTGCCAGCAGGCAAAAAGGCAGGTCTGAGCACTGGGGGACGGAGCCTTTACCAGCAAAGCCGCAACCCCAGCCCTGGCCTCCCATCTGGTCCTGACACTCTCAGGAGTGTTGGCTGGGCGCCGGGCAGTGGTCAGCTCCCTGGAGTCAAATGCCTGCACCCGAGTGGCCTCTAGGGGTCTGACATCCAGTCCGGAAGCCAATAAGGTTGCTAGTTTGAGGGACTTTCCTGGGACCCCCTTATGGCAGGCACGTATCTTTTCCTGGGGTTAGAAGCCAATGTCTAGCAGACAGTCAAGTGCTCCCACCTTAAACAGAACTAGAGGACAGAAGTAGAGGACATGGGTTTGTGACCACACTCCCAAGCAGAGCTGAACCCCGTTGGAGCTAAGGAAGTCAAGATCTCGGGTTTTTCCATAATAATAATTCCAGGGTTACAGCGTCAGTACAGTGCGTAAGGGGCCTTCTATGTGGATCCTCCGCATTCCACTGGATTCGCCGCACACCACCAGGAGTGACCCCTCAGCCAGGTGTGAGCATTGTACACAGTGGAGTGACTCCAAAACTAAACAAAGTAGCTATTCAAGCTTCTGGGGCTAGGGAGACAAACCCGGAAGCCTGGGTTTGCACAATGTGGAAACAGGGTGCACTGTTGGAAGTGATCTCCAAGCACTGAGCTGGGAGTAGCTCCTGGACACCGCTAGGTGTGTTTCCCCAACAAACAGTAAATAAGCCCAGCGTCTCTGGCCTGTGCTCCTGGGTTTTACTCATACATGTAGGAGTGATATTTTATTTTTTAATTAATTAATTTATTTATTTATTTTGCTTTTTGGGTCATACCCGGCAATGCTCAGGGGCTACTCCTGGCTCTGCACTCAGGAATTACTCCTGGCGGTGCTCGGGGACCATATGGGATGCCGGGGATCGAACCCAGGCCGGCAGAGGCCGGCCGCATGCAAGGCAAACGGCCTACCCGCTGGGCTATCGCTCTGGCCCCAGGAGTGATATTTTAAAGGGGCCTAGTACCAGGGCCTGGAGTGATAGAACAATGATGGCAGCTGCCTTGCATGCAACTGACAGGGCTGTAATCCTTGGCCTCCCATATAGTCCCGCATTCCAGCCCTGAGCACCACTGCGCGCGGACCCTCCAAAACGAGACAACAAGGTAGGGCTCAGCACCCAGTGGGCAGGGCACGGCACAGCTGAGCAGGCAAGTTCTGAGGAAGGGGCCCAGCTGCTTCCCCACCCAGAGTTCTGGGTTGAGGAACCTCTGACACCTTTATAGTAAAGGAGGGACTCCAGGCTTCCCTGCAGTAGAGCTGCAGAGGGCGGGGAGCACCACAGAGCAGGGGCAGAAGGACATGCCAAGGGCCCATTTTCACAAGCTGTGAGGAACCTTCAGGGCTTGCCAGTGAGCACTAGCCCCCGTTAATCCCTTAGTCTGGTCTTAGCATCCCCAATTCAACCATGGAAGCTGAGATTCCAGCTGGGCAAAATTGGCCCAAAGTTACCACATTCTGGGTGGTGTGAGGATTCTTATCAGGTGACCTCTAAAACAGTCTTTCTGGGAGTGGGGGGGTGGTGGGGGGGGGGCGCATGGAGGAGGCGCAGAGCAGAGATCAGGCGTCGCTTGGTCTAGTTCCCTGGTCTGACCTTATGTCAGACGTGGTGTGCTGCAGTTCCACATGTGCCAGCACAGCACCAGGAGACGGAGAGACTCCAGCCCCTCTCCCCGCCTCTCAGCTGAGCAGAGCCCCTGGACACAGACAGACACAGGAGGCAGGAAGTCAGGGTCAAGGTCACAGCCTGAGCATCTGGACCTCCACATCACTTAGGGTCTAAGACAGAAAACAGCTGCAAGGCCTCGGAGGCTGTGTCCGGCCCTGTCCTGCCCAGCCCGTCTCTGCTCCTGCCACTCTTCCACCAGGGCTGGCCGGCAGCCATTCAGGGAGCCAGTCTCTCTGTTTAGAAAGTTCTGGCCACGCCATGGTCCTGGCAGGCTGCTGGGCCTGGAAACTGCCCAGTAGTTCTGAGACTGAGAAACGGCCTAGGAGCTGTTCTGCATCCACTGTCCACTTCAGGCTTTATGTGAGGACCCTGTGACCCAGGCTGGGAGCACATGACACAGGAACCCTGGGATGGGGACACATTGCTTCCCACATGGCTGGAGACCCTCTGTGCTCATGCTTCTGAAATCCGGATGTTCTGGAATCTTCTCTGCCCTGGAGGCCAGAGGACTTGGGCACCAGTGGGTGCTTCCCAGGAGGGGCTTCACTGCCTCCTCTCAAGACTCTGGAAGAAGATCAGGGTGGGGTTGGGGTGGTCTACCATGGAGTTTGGGGGACCTCCACTAACTCAGAGCTTTGCTGCCTCCACTGCAGGAGAGTGAGGGAATACTGAGGCGGAGATCACCTCTGCACCACTGTGTACGCCCTCCCAAGCTCACTATGTGGGGTCAGGCACACACGCCCTCAGCCCTGCGTGCACACACAGAGCTGCCAGTTAAAGGCAAGAAGAGAGAACAGGGTCAGAGGAGCTAGCCCAAAGGGCCGGAGCACGCATGCCTGGAATCCTGGGTTTGATCTCCAGCCTCACATGCCCCCTGACCTCCAGCCCCGCATTCCTCCCTAATCATCCACGTGGCTGTGTGGGGCTCGGGCAGCTCCCAAACCCACTGGGATGGAGCACGAGCCATGAGGTCTTACTGCTGGGCTGAGCAAAGCCAGGAGGGGGCTCTGCACCCTCAAGCACCACTGGGGATACACATGTCACAGGAAGTGGGGAGGGGAAAGCCAGGGCAGCAGTACACGGTTTAGGCATTTGCCTCACACACAGTCAATTTGGGTTTGATCTTCCACTGTATATGGTCCTCCAGGCACTACCAGGAGTGATCCCTGAGCACAGAGTTGGGAGTAAGGGGGGGCTCAGAGAGGATGTTACCTGCAGCGACTGTGAGCAGGAAGGACAGGTGGTGAGAGGGAAGGAGGAACAAGGCAGCAGCATCTCACCCCCTGGGACATCACCTCCTCGTGGCCCCCTATCTCCCCAGGTATCATCACCTCCTTATGGCCCCCTCTCTTGCTGGGTCTCATCACCTCCTTATGGTCCCTCTCTTCCTGGGTCTCATCACCTCCTTGTGGTTCCCCTCTCTCCCTGGGTCTCAACACCTTCTCATGGCCCCCTCTCTTCCTGGGTCTCATCACCTCCTTGTGGTTCCCCCTCTCTTCCGAAGTGAGCAGGAGAGACCCATCATACAGATGAGGCAACTGAGGCAGGAATATACAGTTGCTTTGGAGACTGTGTGAGAAGCAGCCAGGTCAGCACCTCGCAGAGTGTCCTATTGGATCCCCAAAGACATGAACAGAAACGGAGACCTTGCAGGACATCAGGGGCCAGACAGGCCAACTGCCAGCTCTGCCTGTGACGATGGCAGGGTCCTGAGGCTGCACCCCATGACGCCAGGACCAGGAGGCCTTTAGAAGAGGAGTCAGGTGAGGCCCAGGGGGCTCCCCTTCATTCCAGGGTTTCTATGGCAGCTTTTCCCCAGAGTCCTTGATTGACCTTAAACAAGCCAACAGCAGACGTCTATGAAACCCACATTTTCCTCAACACAGCAAATTGCCCCCAGCCTCTCCTGGACACGCCCTGGAAACTTTCAACCAGTGGAGCAGGCAGGAGCCTCAGAGGAACCAGTGCTCAGGCCACAGGCAGCACAGAGGCCACTGAGAGCCCAAAGCAAACAGCGTTCCAGTCACAGGCAGCATGGAGGCCACTGGGAGCCCAAAGCAACCGGTGCTAGGGCCACAAGCAGCATGGAGGCCACTGGGAGCCCAAAGCAACCAGTGTTAAGTCCACAGGCAGCATGGAGGCCACTGGCCCAGCGCAAAAACTCCAGGCAGGAGCCAGGAGCTTGGACGAGTAAATGTGTTGGTCTGAGTCTAATCCAGCTGTCTGAGGCTCCGGCCCATTTCCTCTTCCCCAAGTCCTGTGGACCTTAGAGAGAATAACATTGCCAGCTGGGCTGGGCACTCTGACATGCAGAAGACCCTCTCCCCGTGTATCAGTGCAGGCCCCTCCGGGAAACAGCCCTGGAGCTCTTCCTCTCCTCCTGCTTCCTCTCCCTGGGGGGCTCTCTCCACTCTACCCCGACACCCACCAGGGCCCAGGCATGATTTTTTTTTTTTTTTTTTTTTTTTATTTATTTATTTATTTATGTTTTATTTTTTATTTATTTATTTATTTATTTATTTATTTATTTATTTTGCTTTTTTGGGTCACACCCGGCAATGCTCAGGGGTTTCTCCTGGCTCTGCACTCAGGAATTACTCCTGGCGGTGTTCCGGGCGGTGCCATATGGGATGTCGGGGATCGAACCCGGGCCGGCATAGGCCGGCCGCTGCAAGGCAAACGCCTTACCCGCTGGGCTATCGCTCCGGCCCCATGAGATGTATTTTAGACAAAAACCTCTTTCCTCCCCTTCCAGGGATCCACAGAAAGTCAGCTCCACCCCCAGTTCTGTCCCACACAGCCCCAGACCAGCATCCACATATACCATCCTCTGCACAGGTCTCGGGCCAAGGGGGCCGTTACTGCTCTCCATCCCTGGGATCTTGGTAGACAGTTGCTCGGACACACCCACAAACCCTGGTCACAATGCTCCACATGGGAGGTACCTGCGCTCTGACCTTGTGGAGACAGATTGACTGTGGGGCCTGACAGTGCCAAGAGGCCATGCACCTGGTCCCATAGCTCACACAGTGCCCCAGCACGAAGGCAACTAGGTTCCGGTGCTCAGAGCTCCTGATTCCAGGCTTCATGACCAGACTATTGTTTGAGGGTTTCAAAGATAGGACCTCCAGAATTTGCAAATAAAAATATAGGATGTTGAGAGGCTGAAAGATATGCGGGGGTAAGGCGTTTGCCTTGCACATGGCTGACTGCAGTTCAATCTGTGGCACCACATGGTCCCCAACTGACTCTCAGGCAAAGTTGGGATAGTCCAGCACCCTGAGTGTGACTCAAACCACCCCACAGCCAACTCTATAGGACATCCGGTGAAAATCCAACATGAAGTTTATAGTTGCAAAACACTTTATATGTGTTTACAATACGGCACGGGCGGACTTATACTGACAACTGCTCTGAGGGGTGCCCCACATTTTGAGTTTTATCTGCCAATTCTCCGAATGGGAAGGCTCAACAGCTGTGTTTCTTGGAAGACAGAGCAGGGTGGGCCTGGGGTGAGAGAGAGAAGACAGAAAGACCAGTGGCCACAGGAAGCCGGGTGGCCTCCAAGCCAACAAGAACACCCATGAGTCCATTCTTGACCATGGGCCCTGAGCTTAGGGCAGGAGAACCCCGGGGTGGCCTCTCCCAGACACAGCTGTTGCTGCTGGCCTTGCATTAAACACTCTGGACTCGGTCCTGGGGAGAGACTGTAACAGCGAAAGAACAGCCAATGCTCAGATCCAGTTTCCTGTGTGTCTGAGTTGGCTGCAGCCCCGTTATTCCATGTAATCATCACAACGAGCCATGGAGCTCAGCACAGTCCCGTGCCTTCCACTCAACAGATGCTCAACAGTGGGACAGAGGCTGGAGTCACGTGTCCAGAGTGACAGCCCGGGACCACAGAGCCATACCCTGGAAGGCGGCAGGAATCTGAGTCTGTGTGTGTCCCACCGGTCCTTGCCCTATCTGTGAGAATTTCCCCAGTAGGGGGTGGAGGGAGCAGCGCAAGTGGAGCAGAGCCAGGAGCCCCAATACCGGAAAGTCTCAGGGATCCCCAATTTCCATGATTGCTCAGTCCTGACCTAAACTGAAGGCCAGTGCTCTCCATGCAAGGCCCCAACTGCCCCCCAGTCCAGATGGAGGCTGGGTCAGGGGGGACTCACAGACTGAGCTATGCGGCAAACCCGATGGTACTCACAGCCCATAGACCCCTGACACCCTGAGTGCAGCTCTGGGAGAAATGCGTGGGGAATGAGCTTGAGAAGTCCTCCAAGAAAAGTGCTCTGAGAGTTCTGGGGGCTCCTTGCTGGGGACACAGCAGAGAGCTGCGCCCATCAGGATCCAGGAAGCGCCGTGGAGGCCGGAGAGAAAGCAGCCAACGCCTCTCTCTTCCTCACCACTGTCCTGAGGCCTCTTTTCCCAGCTGGCACGTGAGGGGTTCAGCCAGGCAGGGCGGGCTTGGCTACCTTACGGGGTCCTCCCCGGCTTGCTGGTCACACCTCAGTCTCAGCACAGCCATAGGAACAAAGGAGAGTGGGCGCCCCTGGCTCCTGGCTCTTAGCACCCATGGCTGCAGGTTCTCCCCAACACACCAGCCTGGCGGCACCCCGTCTCCAGCCCCACCGCTCACAGAGGGCACAACTGCAGTGAAGTGACACCTTCAACCTACCCCTGACAGGAGGGACGGTGCATCTGTGCCATTGGCAGAAAAATAAAGGCCAGGCAGGTGTCCCAGGGTGTTGCTCTCCCTCATGTCTTGGGCACCCCTTTGTCCCCAGGGAAGGGCACATGCCCAGGCTGCAGCACCTGAGGCCACCACTGGCCTCACGTGCTCCTCTCCTGCACCTGTCCTCTGGTGCCCCAGCAGGGCCCAGGAGGGTGCCCCACATACCTGGAGCTGCCGTGGGGTGCTTCCTCTCCTGCCAGTGGGAATGACGGCTCTTGGGGCACCCGTGGACTGGGAATGTGTGCGGAGAGCCTGACAGTGTCCACTGTCTGCATCCCAGCACTGAGGGGGCCTGATCCCATCACCAACGACACCTACAGCCTGAGGGCACACTGCCTTTAGACAAGTGGCCTGCACCTCACAGCCCACCTCTGCCCAGAGCACCCTGCATCTCCCAGGCCTACAGCACATCCTCAAGGAGGAGCAAGGATGAGAGGAGGCAGAGCCCATGTCTAGTGAGTCCAAGGCCCTGAGTTCCATCCTTAGCAACACCTTAGTAACCGTGACTGCTGGCCTGTTGGCTATCAAGCACTGCCATCCTGAGTACTGCTGGCCTGAGTCAGGGTAAATTCCAGCAGTGACACCACCTCTCCCACAGCCAGTATCCCCACAATGGCCCCTATTTTCAGAAAGAGCAGCACAGGGTTGACTCTAAGCCCTGTATTGGCCCCATGCACCACCAGAATCTCCCCCTGCGCACAGAACACCATGGTATGAGGCCCCGCCTCTCTCCCCTGAAAAACATAAGGTGTTTCTTGGGCTGGAGAGATGGTACAGAGTTAAGGCACTTGCCTTACATGCAGCCAGTCCCAGTTTGGTCCCTATGGTTCCCCCAAGCACCCGTGGGAGCAGTCCTCAAGCACAGAATAGCCCACACACACACCACTGGGTGTGACCCCAAAGCCAAGCAAACAAGAAGAAACACAAATGTCTCCTCTTACAAATCGCCTGACTGTCAAATAAAGATGTTAATAAGATTCAGCTTAGCCACATCCGCCCTGCTAAGCCTGGCATGGGTCACTTCCTTCCTCCAGGGGTGGTGGGGAGAAAGAAGGCAGGAAATGGAGGAGGAGGGATGGCAGGGTATCCGGGGAGCACAAGGACTCACAGAGAGTGAAGGAAGTGCAGAGAAAGTTCTTGAGGCTGGACCCATTTGAGTCTATTTGGGCCCTCCATGTCTCTGCGGGAGGATGGGGGGTGCCCGCTTCCCCCCCCCCACCGTCACACAGGCGTCTGACCCACACAGCCTCACATCAAGACATGGCGCTCTCAGGATGGAGCATTCCTGGTTGCAGTTGAAAGAAGTGTGAGGGATGAACTTGTCTTCCCTCTGTCAGTACCAAAGACCTGAGGACAGAGGAGGGAGGGAGGGGACTAGGGTCTCAGTCACCCGCAACAGGGTGACTGGTCTGTGCGCTTAGGCTGGAGCTCTGGGAGAAGGGCTCAGGGGTGCCTGCAGGGCCTTCCAGAGAGAACTAGGTCTCTCCTGGGTGTGTGGAAGACGGGAAGCCCAGCCCACACACCTGTGATCGCCTCTGCAGCCCCACATTGAGCATGGGCCCCACCCAGCATTTTTGGGCGCCTGCAAAGCTAGAGGTCAGAGTCTGTTCAAACTCAGTGTCCGTGAATGGTCCGATGAGCTGCCTACAGGCTGCAACATCGCTGGGGCTCACAGGCGGTGGGTGAGGTCTGTCTACAATGATGGGGTTCCCCTCTGGGCTGGGAGGGACGGGTCCCTCAGAGGGAAGGGATACCAGGTCTAGATCTGAAGGACAAAGGCTCAGGGGTGTCACTATGGGCCTCTTGGGGCCTGGAGAGAGTTGAGAGGCGAAGACTCCTGCCTCAGCGTCACCACATGAGCCCCGAGCACTGTCACTCCTGTTCTCACACCACGGCAGGCCCCTAGAGAAGCAGAGCTACAAGCAGCAGGAGGTCCTTGGGGCCAGAGTGAAAGTGCAGTGGGTAGGGCACTTGCTTTGCACATACCTGACCCAGTTTTAATCCTCAGTATCCCATATGATCTAAAGGAGCGATCCCTGAGAGCAGAGCTGGGAACAAGCCTTCAGCAACACCAGCTGTGGTCCCCAAATAAAAACAAACAGAAGAAGCGCTTAGGCCTTGGTCAGGCACAGCCCAGGAGGTGGTGGCAGGGGGCTTGGAGCGGGAGATGCCCAGCATGTGCCCAGCACGCGCCCTGACTCTGCCCACACATGGACCCACAGCACTGAGTGGTGTAGTCTTGGTGGTCCCTGGAGTTACAGGTCCCTGATCTGTAACTCCAGGACTGAGAATCACCACAGAGCCGAGTTCCACCCTCCCAGTCCCCAAACCAGCACCACTGAATGTGGTTCCTATAAATAAGTTCGTGCACATATCACTGTCACTGTCACTGTCTTCCCGTTCATCATCGATTTGCTCGAGCGGGCACCAGTAACATCTCCATATGACCTGTCTCATGCAAGTAGAGCCCAAGGGCACCTGCTTGCTCCAGGAACATAAAGAACCTCAAAACCATTCCATCAGGTCATAGGAATGAGGTCTATATTTGAGGTTCATCAATAAATGCTGGATTTTGAGATGACTACAAGAGTATGCTACCTGCCGGCAGAACCTGGCAAGCTACCCGTGTCGTATTTGATATGCCAAATACCAGTACAATTATAGACCTCGTGCACATATACAAAAGTCAAAAAGCAGATGGCTCTAGCCTTTCATGTGCCAAAGACTCACGTGATAATGTATTGTTACCTTTTCATAATAGTGCACTCAGATGAATAACATTAAAAAAACCTCACATCCCAAAGACAATGGCAATCAGGAATATTCGAGCTACAGTGTTTTGTGGGCATCTTTCAGAATATTCCAGACAGGAACATCTGGCAGGGCTGACAAGGGTCTCACTGTCTAAGAACAAGAGTAAAAGCTATTTCAAGACGTCTGCAACAGTAGCCAGAGAAGATGCGGCAGCCAAGAGGGTTTTTAGGCAGAGGCTCCTCCCAGCACTCCTGCTGGCTGCCTGCCTGCTGAGCTGGAGGGAGAGCGTCTATGAGAGACTGAGGGAGAACAGCATGTGTCCAGTGCTTGTGAGGGACTGAGGGAGAGCAGAGTGTGTTCTTGCCTGTGAGGGACTGAGGAGAGCAGAGTGTGTCCTCGCCTATGAGAGACTGAGGGAGAGCAGCGTGTGGCGAGTGCCCATGAGGGACTGAGGAGAGCAGAGTGTGTCCTTCCCATGAAGGGCTGAGGGAGTGCAGAGTGTGTCCTTGCCTGTGAGTGACTGAGGAAAGCAGAGTGTGTCCTCGCCTGTGAGGGGCTGAGAGAAAGCAGAGTGTGTCCTCGCCTGTGAGGGGCTGAGGGAGAGCAGAGTGTGTCCTTGCCCATGAGGGGCTGAGGGAGAGCAGAGCGTGTCCTCTCCCCGTGAAGTACTGAGGAGAGCAGAGTGTGTCCTTACCCATGAAGGGCTGAGGGAGTGCAGAGTGTGTCCTCGCCTGTGAGTGACTGAGGAGAGCAGAGTGTGTCCTCGCCTGTGAGGGGCTGGGGAGAGCAGAGTGTGTCCTCGCCCGTGAGGGGCTGAGGAAGAGCAGAGTGTGTCCTCGCCTGAGAGGGGCTGAGAGAAAGCAGAGTGTGTCCTCGCCTGAGAGGGCTGAGAGAAAGCAGAGTGTGTCCTCGCCCCTGAGGGGCTGAGGGAGAGCAGAGTGTGTCCCCGCCTGAGAGGGGCTGAGAGAAAGCAGAGTGTGTCCTCACCTGTGAGGGGCTGAGGGAGAGCAGAGTGTGTCCTCGCCCGTGAGGGGCTGAGGGAGAGCAGAGTGTGTCCTTGCCTGTGAGGGGCTGAGGGAGAGCAGAGTGTGTCCTTGCCTGAGAGGGGCTGAGGGAGAGCAGAGTGTGTCCTCGCCCGTGAGTGCTCACCAAAGTAACTCCAGTGCAAGCCTGGAAGCACAGGGGCTATTCCCATCTCACCGCATCCAGATAGACACCTCAGAGAATTCCTTCAAGCTCTTGGCTTTAAAAAGGAAATTTGAAAACCAGGAAACTGAAGGCAGCATAAATAAAAACAGCGCTGGTTTCCCTATACAGTCTCTGTCCGACGGCTGGGGACCCGCGGGCCTGGCATGCACCTCCCTCGGCCTCTGATGTGTCTCCAAAACCCTGGTCCTGGCCTCCTGCCTTCCTTGGCCATTATCCCTTTCTCTCCCCACTGCTCTCCACAAAGTTTAACCACAGTGAGGACTGAAAAGGAATTGTTGGGTATGGAATTGTTCAAGTTGGACCACTTATATTAATGAGCCTGAAAAAAAGCCTTAATATGTTTCAGTTGTGAAAAACATGCTTGACCTCATTCTGCTCGTAAGTGGCCACGTGGTGTTTGGTGCAAATGATGGCATTAGGAGGGGGTGTCTCTCCGCTCCCAGGCCTGGGGGCGGGGTACAGTGCAGAGTCTTGCTCTGACACCTTGGATCCATCTCAGCATCCCAACCTGCACCACCCTCGGAAGGTTGGCACTAGGGGAATCCAGCCACACCACCCACCGGTGTGCCCAGCTCTGCAAACTGAGACCAGGCTACGTGCTCAAAAGGCCTCACCGCCTCCATCTACCTCAAGCCCTCAGCAGGCTCTGGCACGACTTCTTTACTTCACTGGGCCACAAACACATCATCCAGACTGTGGAAACGACAAATCCCAGCCAATGGCCAGAAAGACCGAGGGCAACCGCCGTTCCCATGCTGGATGCAGTTACAAGCACTGGTCTATTTGTGCATGTGCTGTAGAGCACAAAGCAGGAGAAAGAGGCTCATTTCCAAACCCTATTCTACCATCTTTAAAGCAGAATAACGCGGCAGAGTGATGGTACAGCGGGTAGGGAGCTTGCCTGGCACGAAGCCAACCCAAGTTTGGTCCCCAGCATCCCATATGGTCCTCCAGGACTGCCAGGAATAATCCCTGAGCATCACTGGATGTGGCCCCAAATCCAAAAAAAAAAAGCGCAAAGCAGTGAAGAGACAGCATCAACCTTGCATGCATGAGGCCCATGCTTGGCCCTACCCTGGGATCACGTGGTCCCCAAGCACCACTGGGAATGACCATCAGCATTGAGAAGGGCCATTTCCTGAGTACCACAAACAAGACATAACAAATGGAAGCAAGTGACTAAAATAAAGTCAAAGAAAACAAATAAAGCAGGCCAGACCCCTGCTTCTAGTGGACATGGTGAGGGGCAGGGAGAAGGCCTCTAATACGGAGCCCGGGAACACCCACTCTATTCCCACAGTGCTCACTGAAGCAGGTGCTCAGGACTCCGGGGACTTTCCCCTCTCACCTCCAAACCCCAGTGCTCATGGGAAGCACAACAGCTCTGCCCACCTCAAGCCCTAGGCCTTTGATCTCTGCTGCAGGGGGCCAGAGGAGCCTTAGACATGGTGGGAATGAGACCCGGAGGCAAAAGGTGCCTGTTGGCGGGGTGTGGGTGCTGCTGCTTTGGAGCCTATGGTCTGCCCACCATCACTCAGGAGCCCCCCTGGGAACGCAGCCTCCTCCACCTTCGCTCTTCCACCCTGACGACTAGGCACAGGGCAGCAGGCTGCCTGTCTCCGCTCCTGAGAGCCTTGAGTCAGGGCTATCTTCTCCGCGGCTGCATTTTCCACATTACATCATTGAAAAGTGTCTGTGGCCAGTATCTTTACACACAGGCACATGGCACCCACTTAAAATGCTCCACATCAGCGGTTCAGTGGTTCAGAATGTTCCTCCTCAGGAGCCAGAGACTGGTGACAGATCCACAGCCTCCTGGCCCCAATCCTCTGAGTCCTCCTGGGGCCCTTCTGGCTTGGCCGCCCTGGGCCGGGGCCATGGGACCACCACACCTGTCCCACAGTGGCAGAAGTATGGACGATTTGGGGTAAGCATTAACAGTGGCCCTCTGTGTCCCCCCAAGGCTCCCATCCTGACCCCACTCTGACCCTCTCTTGCCACTGTCTGCGCCTCTAACCTGGCAAAGGCCTCACCCAGCTCTGTCCTCCTCCTCCCAGCTGCCATTTAAAGCTCACAGAAGCCACCACAAAACCCCCTCTCTGGTGGTCTGAGCCCCAGAGCCTGTAGCCTGACAGAGATGTGGTGCCCCCAGAAGCCTTTGGATCCTTCAGGGAAGAAGAGGTCATGGGGGGGGTCTCTCCTATAGAAGAATGGGGGGAGCACGTTTACCCACTTCTGAGCCGTTTCCTTCCTGTGCCCCTCCCCCACTCATCCTACTGGTTGGCCCCTAGCTTTGGGCGTGGCTCCATTTAAGTGATTTGCACCTGTGGCCCCCTTTAAAGGTTATGGGGGCACTCAGAATGTGGGGGCTTGGTTAAGAGACATGCTCCTCAAAGCATATCTTTAATCCTGGAAGAGTCTCGAGATGAGCCTGGATGGCCAAGCCCAGCTGGCGGCGGTTTCCAGCACACGGGCTAGGGGTGGGGGTTGGGTCTCTGTCATTGGAATTAGTTGTTCCACCTCAGAGACACCCTGAGACTCTGGTTGCCACATTGCAGAGACAACAGTAGAAAGTCAAGGGAACGGCCTTGGCCAATGGCAGATGTGGGCACGGATTGTGGACAGGTCAGCTAGGACAAGGCCTCAGAGACTTAGCCAGGGAGGCCAAAGGGGAGGAAGGCCCACTTCCAGCTCCCGCCCCACAGCCCATGCAAAGTCATGAGGGTGCCTCAAGTGGTTAAATAGAGATTACAGTTGAGGGGAGACAGCTCTGGGTCTCATTCCGACCCTGGCACCCCAAGGTCCTCCTCACCCAAGCACAGTCAAGTGTGGTCTTGGCAGCCTGAGCACCCATGGGTGGCCCTCGCAGGCCAGAACTGCATCACATCCTTGGCACTAGCACTGAATTTCTGACTAAACTGGCCAAGCAATGTCAGGAGAGGCCGCGGGTCCCATGAACTCTGCTTGGGCGTACCCCCCAAATAATTACATAATCACTTCTATTTAAACCCCAAAGAGTGAAAAATTAGGGACTCTTAAGTTATTTGCCAGCTACCCTTTTTTAATAGATGCATTCTTCAAAAAG
This sequence comes from Cryptotis parvus, assembly GCA_021461705.1. Taxonomy (NCBI): domain Eukaryota; kingdom Metazoa; phylum Chordata; class Mammalia; order Eulipotyphla; family Soricidae; genus Cryptotis; species Cryptotis parvus. Next base: position 47,122 of record JAJIBD010005914.1, on the reverse strand, counting down.
GTGAAGACAACCCAAGTGTCCTGGATGGGAGGAAACAAAACACCATATTTTCAGGAAATTCTGACATGAGTTTCAACATGGGTAAACTGTGAGGACATTATATGAGGCAAAGGAAGGAAGAAACAAAACTAAAAAAGCCATCTGGTTCCATGGACGAGAGTGGTAGCTGGGAACTTCACAGGGCCAGGAAGGAGGGAGGTTGCCAGGCGCTGGGACAACCCGTGGCTCACAACATCCCAGGTCTGGAGAGACAGAATCCTCAGATACTGTGCCCCCAAATGCTCGAGCACACTGAGGTTGGGATGATAAATCTCATTTTATATATCTTTTTACCATACTTCCACCCCCAACTTTCCATTAAGAATGTAGCTTGTAAAAGTTTCAGAGTCCTTCGGCCGCCTGCAAGGTAAATGCCCTACTCGATATGCTATTGCTCTGACTAAGCGCCCCAGGTTTGATCTCAGATCACATGGGAGTAGATCCTGGCACCACAGGACATGCTCCGCCACCCCAACAAAACTAGAGAGAGCCCTGGGTGCAGACGAACCATAACAGGAGAGTATAGCGGTCACGAGCCTGAAGCTGAGGTTCTGAGATCTGTGGTGCTGGAGAGGGGCCTCCCCTGTCAGGGGGTGGAGTGGCTGCTCTCTCCCCAAGACTGCCCATAGGTGTCCTGTCCACACGGAGGACAGCCGAAGTGTGTGTGTGAAACACTGCAGAGTAGAACCTGAGCTCCAACAACACTTGAATGAATGGGGCCGGAGCGATAGCACAGTGGGTAGGGTATTTTCCTTCCATGTGGCTGGCTGACCCGGGTTCGATCCCCAGCATCCCATATATGGTCACTGAGTGTCGGGAGCCACTGGGGTCCCCAACAGTACCAGGACAGAAGTTCTCTTCTACCTCTGAGGCCACCGGGAATGAATGAAAACTTCGTAAGTCCCGCACAGTTCCAAAAAGGCTTTTAATAGCACAAAAGCTATGGGCCGGAGCAATAGCCCAGTGGGTAGGGCGTTTGCCTTGCATGCGGCTGCCCTGTGCCCGCCCATGCCGGCCAGGGTTCGATCCCGGCATCCCATATGGTCCCCCGAGCACCGCCAGGAGTAATTCCTGAGTGCAGAGCCAGGAGTAGCCACTGAGCATGACTGGGTGTGACCCAAAAAAGAAAAAAAAAATAGTGCAAAAGCTGTACCACCGCAATCCAATATAATGAAAGAACTCTAGCTCTGGTCAGAACTTAGACCATATACAAGAGCCCAAAAAGAAAAAAAAAAAAGTTTCAGAGTCCAAACTGTTTTGTTCTCAGTCCTAGTTCTGCGCCCACTGTCTCTGTGAATAACCTCTGTGAGCCTCGGTCACTTCGTCTATGAAAGGGAATCCCGAGGGCGTCTGACTTGAGGATTGGCACATGGCCTGAGGGGAAGCTGGACGGGCCTCCAGCACTGAGCATGGCAGGAGCAGCCCCTCACCTTCCCTCGTCTTTCCTGGGTTATTAGCAGCACTGGACCCAACCACAGCAGGGCAGGTGGGTTCGGTGTCCATCCCAGGAGGTGGTTTGGAAGAAGAGGTTGTGACTTGGCTCTCTTGGGTCATAGGGATGAAATGAGGCAACCCTAGGGAATGTTGCGGCCTTTATGGATTCAGGCACTACATAAAGTTTTTCCCAGTGAAGTCAAAGGACAAGAGTCAGGCCATGTATTTAACACAGACTGCAAAGGCCCCACTGTGAGATGTGTCCAGGCTGTCTGGAAGGAACTCAGGTCCTGAGCACAGTGGGCGGCCACACACCTGCACGGGAAGCAGGTACCATGCAAGCCCCCAGACACCAGCCAGCTCTTTAGCTATCACCCCATGAGTTTTCCTTTTCTTCCTTTCTGATTTGGGGGCCACACCTGCTGGTGTTCACGGCTTACTCTCGGCGGTGCTCAGAGGACCATATTCAGTATAGGGGATAGAACCTGGGTCAGCTGCATGCAAGACAAGCGCCTTATTCACAGGACTCTATCTCCCTGCCCCACCTCATGGGTTTTCAAGCTCAATTATAGTCAAGCTCAAACTGTGGCCTGCAGAAGCATAGTGTCCCTGTCACAGTGAAAGTCTCCAGACTGCAAGCCCAGAGCCAGGCTTTTTCAGGAAGCAGCAGGCTTTGCAGTCGCAATGGGATAAAAGTCTCAGGCTTGCAAAGCTCGGTCGCCACCAACATCTCGACCATTCAAGTCCCAGATTCCTGGCAGTGTACATGTAGTAGGGGGCACCCCAAACTTTTATGTGCAGGACACGTTTCTAACTTAACATGCACTTCTATTTCCCTTGGCTCTCCAAGCTCTGCCTAACCTAATCCCTGCCTCTCTGCCGTTTCATTTTCTGCCCTCCCAAAACGCACCTTCAGCCCTGGCATTTGAAAGGATGAAACAGTCCTCAGACATGTTCTTATCGAAGCGTGCCTCCTGGTATCTGAATGCTTCTGCAAAACACCCTTCCTTCCCACCAGGGAGAAGTTCTAATCTTTGTTCAGTGCTATGCAAATGCCACCACTTCCAGGAAGCTTGCCAGGGAGTGGAAAGGGCAACCTTACTTACAAAGTGACAGGCGAGCCTTTCCTGCTTTTGAGTACACTAGTGGAAGACAAAAGACATCACTGCTGATCCCACAGACACAGCATGAGCTCTGTGTGTGTGTGTGTGTGTGTGTGTGTGGTGAGTGTGAGTAACTTCTCTGAGCCAGCTGAAGGCTGTGCACGCATGGGTGTGCCTCACAGCTGAGGAAGGGCCGGCTTAGACTAAGGCTTTCATCAAGGACCACAAGCAAACCTATCATGTACCAGAAGGACGAGTGTGTTTTTACCCTCGAGGCTGTGCTCTGTACACATACCCTTGCAGAGAGTCTTGAACAAACGGCCTCTACTTACATAGCAAGCAGAAAAGCCAGAGACCATGAAAAAAGTCTCGGTCACAGGCTGCCCTGGCCACCTGCTCTGGCGCCAGACCTTAGCTCCCGAAGAAGCCGGAATCCTTCCTGCCGTGACCTGTCCATTTCCTGGCCCACTCCCAACCCCGGTGTCCTGTGCTAACGACTGTCTTTGATGTTTCTCCACCAGATATACAAGAAGCTCAATAAATGTGCAAAGAAAAATCAATACTGGGAGCGTGAGGCACTGTAGCAACAGACACCGACATTTACTGACATTTACTGTCACTCTCATTTCCTAAGCCTGTGTGACGTGTCTGTGACCCAAATAATTTACTTTCTTTAAAATTTACTTTTGCAGTCTTGGAGGCTGAGCTCCAGACTTCCCACGCCAAAGCAGGTGCTCCACCACTGAGCCACACTCCACCCTCCTCCTTTCAGAAGTTTTAAATTTGATTCCCTCAAGGCAACATGATGTGAATAGAATATTTAAGGACCCACTTTGCAGACTTTTAGGCTTAGAGCAACTAAGATTGACCCAGGGCTAGAGAGAGAGAGAGAGAGAGAGAGAGAGAGAGAGAGAGAGAGAGAGAGGAGAGAGAGAACATCAGGAAAGACACTTGCCTCACATACAGCCAACCCTGGGTTCCATCCCTGGCACCTCATATGGCTGCCCAAGCCCTAGCGTGATCCCTGAGCACAAAGCCAGGTGTGGCCCCAAAACTACCCCACCCAACTCCCATGCAATAAAAAAGAAAAGAAAATGATTCAAAGCCCATATCCCAGCCCTTAGTCCCCGATAGCCAGACTGAAATCCTTCTCGCCCCAGAAAGCATCTAAGCGGTCACTATTTGTGGCCATGATGGAGGTCAGCACAAAGGGAGTGTCTGTTTATAGGGTGAAGGCAACACTGGCCAGTCCTCAGCATCTGCTCCCTGCTGTGACTTCACAGCCCATCAGACACCTTCTGGGACAGTTTCCGGGAACAACCCCCTTCCTAACCCTACTAAGCAAAGTAGAGTGCTGAAAGGGTGAGGGAAGAACAAGATTAGTGTGAAGCTCCCTGTTTGCTACAACTTACACTTGTCCAACAGCCCTTCCCCGGTGGCCCAGACCCTGCTACTGCTCAGAGGTGAACCTGTGGCTTCTTGCTGCAGGGGAAAATGTGGCAGCAGCTCTCAGAGTCAGAGATGTGGGCACTATTTCACAAGCAACTCAATTTCTAGCATTTACAAAGTGAGACCACTTGCTAAGCCATTCATAAGTAGAACTGTTTATAGCAAAATTACAAAAAGGTCATGAGAATTTTTTAAATCACTAGAAAAATGTAGATATCTACAAAAGAAAAGTCTAGGGGCTGGAGCAACAGGTAGTACAGTGTGTAAGGCACTTGCCTAGCATGCGGGCAACCCAAGTTCAATCCTCAGCATCACATATGGATGCCTCAAGTGCCACCAAGAAAGATCCCTGATGCATTCTTGCAGAACCAGGAGAAAAGTCCTGAGCACTGCAAGGTATGGCCCCAAAATGAAAAAACAAAAAAAAAATCCCTCCATAATACGCACAATAATTGACAGTAGGTAATTTTTACCTTTTTAATGCACTTGTTTTCTAAAAGTAATTTCATATACTATATGCATAAACATATACTTTATAGCTTAAGATACAGAACACATCACTGAACAATTTTTTTCACTTGGAGCTGGAACAATAATACATTTGCCTTGCATGCAGTTGGCCAAGGTTTGATCCCCGGCATCCCATATGGTACCCCAAGCATAGCCAGGAGTGATTCCTGCATGCAGAGCCAAAAGTAACCCCCTGAGCTCTGCTGGGTATGGCCCCCCCAAAAAAAAAAAAAAAACCAAACTAAAACAAAACAAGTTCTCTCTCTCTCTCTCTCTCTCTCTTTTACAATTTACATGAAATCTATTTGCAACATATTTATGAACTTCACATTTTTTAATGAAGGATGTGGAATAATCAGCCAGGTCATAACTCACAAATAAGTGCTTGCTTCTGAAAGTCAGTTCACCCGAATCAACTTGATTTATTTGGGAATTTTTTGTCTATTTGTCATAATGACGCTGAGCTCTTCAATTTTCCCTATGATGGTTTCCAACCAGATGAAATATGAGATTCCAGGCCAGAAATCACAGAGTCAACTCTAAATACAAGTCTGGAAATGTAAACACAGTTTCTGGTGGTAAGACTGTGGTCACGTGTCCAATGACTCGGTTCTTTCCCCCAGAACCACATGCCCGCAGTTTTCCACCGAGTCCCTGAATATCTGCCTGGGCCTATCCTGGCTGTCAAGCCCTGACCACCACCTTTTCTTCCTGTCACTGACCATGACCAACCTTCCTCCTGTTTGTCTCCCTACCAACTCCCAAATCAGACACGTGACAGGCAAAGACTTGTCACAGGAGGTTGAGTATCACATGGGAGGAGGTTGTCACGTAGGGTGAGTCAGAAGATTGTACAGGGTTTCACAAAGAGAGACCCTGAAAAGTCATGCAAAGTACGTGACTCAGAGGGCGAGGCAGATGCTGGGGAGTTAAACTTACACTGTAGACACCAGCGAGAAGAGGAATCCTGGAACACAGCCTAAGCCTCTATGAAAACTCGTTTATTTTAGCAGAAGGTTGTGTGGAGCCAGGGGGAACATCCATTAGAAACCAGTTTCAATGATTTGGTGGGGTGGGATGTTTATGAAGCACACCTGGAGGTGCTCAGGTGTCACTCCAGCATCAGGGAGTCTCACTCCATGCTGCCTGGAGGACCCTGTGGCACAGGGATCAAATCCCGCCTCCTGAAGGCAAGGGATGTCTGCCCTGCCGAGCTATCTCCCTGGCCTTGATTACTTTTAATAATAAGGAGACTTACACAGAAGGTATTTTTCAATCAATCTGGCCTGTTGGAGCTGGAGCAATAGTCCAGCAGGTAGGGCATTTCCCTTGCACGCAGCCGACCAGGGTTTGATCCCCAGCATCCCATATGGTCCCCCCTAGCTCCGCCAGGAGTAATTCCTGAGCGCAGAGCCAGGAGTAACCCCTGAGCATTGCCAGGTGTGACCCCCAAAAAAGTATCAACCTGGCCTGTCCAATTCTCACCCAACCGGGGTGACCCAGGGTTTATGAGCTCCTTTTGAGGGAAGGCAGAGTTTGAAAGGCCAGAGCAGAGTTTGAAGCCAGGACGCCTCCCTGACCCCTTCTCCCTTCTGCCTTGAGACGGACAGATACAAAAGGCTGCATATCCTTCGCCTTGGTTGCTTCGTCCCTTTATACTCCTCGGGACCTTCCCAGATGCCTGCAGGGACAGCCTGGGATGCCCTTTCGGTCCCTGCTCTCTCCACAGGCATTTCTGTTCAAATAATCCATCTGACTCGTCACTATCTGGCTCTCAGGATGTTGATGGAGTCCACAGGCAGAAACCAAGACACAGGAGCAAAGCCAGTCCTCTGCCTTTGGAGACTGTGATGAACAGATGAGAGGGACAAGAGGAACCAGAGTCGGTGGAAAAGGAGGACAGGCAACTCTGTACTAGCCTGTGGGTCTCTGAGCTCTGAAGCGGTCAGGTGTTCACTGTTCAATGAAAAGTCACTTTCTAGAAATTCAGTGTTAGTTTAACATCTCCTCCCCCAACCATTAGTACCAATCACTGCTAAAGATCTGGAGCCCAGAAGAGACACTGATGGCATTTGTAGAGAATTCCTTCCGCATCACCACCTGCAGAACACTGTGTCAACACCAGCTATCTTTGGGACAAGGAAGTCCCTGGGGTCACTCAAATGCCTACTTCCTGGGCATTTCTGATAGTGAAATTTGTCTACCCAAGGCCTCAGAAGTCTCCACCAAATTATCTTGAAATTACTAGAACATAACTAAACCTGCAGGTTGAAACTTGGTATGTCCTGCTGAAAAAATAGACAAACCTTTAAAAAAATATATTCTATTCTTTTCTTTCCCTTGGGCCACACCCAATTGTACTTAGAGATTCCTCCTGGCTCTACACTCAGGATCCTGGTGAGGCTCAGGAACCATATGTGGTGCTGGGATGGAACCTGGGCCAGCTGCATGCAAGGCAAATGCTCTCCCCACTGAACTATCACTTCAGCTCCTGTATACTAGAGTGAAAGCAGAACAGACAACACAGTGTGATATGTTAAGTTTCACAGCTAGGAGCTGGGTTTTATTCACACTTATTAGGGGGCAAGGGGTCATGCCTCTGAAACGGTGCTCAGGAGACTCAGGGGTCCCACCAGTGATTCTTAGCCAGTTGGGCGGGTGGTAAGGGCCTGAAGTTGTGGTGCTGCTCGGGCCCTGCAGTGCTGGGGACACCAGGGCCCCCAATGGTGCTGGAGAACCTCCAGGGCCACACCAAGTGAGGGCCAAGGGCCTCCAGGCATGGGGCCTTATTGCAAACTGTCTTTCTCGATGGCACCATAGCTAACTGGGTCAGAGCCTTCATTTTCGAGCACTATTCTATAAATAAACTCACCCCTCTGTGCACAGCGGCCAGACAGCCAGCCCTGCAGCTCCCATGCACTACGCTCTTCCTAAGGCCTTGCACGAAAGTAACACATCCGTTAATGCACCCAGGGGCCTGTGAATGAGGCAGCAGAGAAAGAAGGACCACGACGAGGCAGAGAGAGAGAAAGCAAGCCATGCTGCCTCTGCCTGCACCCAGGCGAAATAACAAGCCTCTGAGTCTTCTCCCCCTTTGCATTTGAACGTTCACACAGACCAAGCTGGCACAACAGCGCTGACTGCTGCAGACGAGCATATAATATTACAGGCTGGGACTAACCGAGCCTCCTGGGTTACCACCACGCGTGTTAATGCACACCAGCGTTAGAGGAGAGGAAGAATTGGGGTGCTGGGCATTCCTTTCACAGAACTCATCTAGGAATCTTAAATTCTGGAAAGTTAGCCTCTGTTTACAAGCTTCAAGCAGTTTCTGAAATTGCCTCTGAATGGCTGTGTTCCCATTTCCTCGAGAGAGAGAGAGAGTCTTTGTGCACTTCAGAGCCTACTGCACAAACCAAGGAATTAGGAAACCAGCAATGAGATGGCAGAGACGGTCCTTGGAGGCAAACCTGTTCTTAGGGCTTCCTGTTCTGTGCCAGGGGCCTCAGCTCTGCGGGGAAGAAGCAGGACGCCTCCCCCACCCCCGCCTCCCAACCCCCGGCCCCATTTGTGCCAGGACTGCCCAGGAACTAAAGGATTAACAAATGCGAGAATGCCATGGGCATCTGAAACCAGACCTCAGTTCTCTGACTCCCGAGTCACCCTGACGGCAAGCACGTGAGGTAAGAGAAAGCATCAGCATTCCTGCCACAGAAGGCCCCTTTCCCAGGCAGCTGAAGCCCCCTGTTCTCAAACAACCCCCCAGGGTCCCCAGATCAGATTGCCCAGATCTCCCGTTGAGCCACTCCCATTGGAATTCATCCTCACAGGGAAACAGGTGCATTAATATTCTAAGAACTGAAGCGGGAGTCGGAGAAGTTTGGTGAGTTTCCACCTTTTGGCCTCTGGAGGTCTCTCTCTTTGCCAACCTGCTAACTCCTTAGGACCGCAAGCCAGGACTCAATGAAGCACCATGCACAACAAGTGCCACCTGGATGTCCCACCACACAATGTACACAAGATTGTGGGGCAGGCGTGGAGATTCTGGGTTTCAGCCCGGAGGGCAGGCACCTGGGCCAGTAAGACCATGCAGTCCTTGGGGAATGGGGATGTGGGAAGACAGGGGTCTGAAGCTGGAGCCACCTAGAAGCAAATATGTGAGTACCTGGGGGGCAGAGGGCTGGTGGGGGGCGACTTACATGGTTCCTTTTGCCTTCATCTCCCATCGAGGTGACGACCGTCTCTGAAAAGACCGGGTCCTGTCCAGTATGGTTGTTGGTGACCTAAGAAAGCAGAACAGAAACAGTGATGGTGAACTGGGCAAAGCTCACACAGTTTCACTTGGTTTTCACGTTTGAAAGAGGAGCATCCAGGGTGTCTACACTGCCTCTGCACCCCCGCTGTCTACCATCTCACAGCGTCCGTCCCCTCATGGCAGTGAGCAGGGATAACCACAGGGGTTGTCAGGTGGGGGTGAGGTGGTCTGTGAGTGCTCATCAGAGCCAGTGACCCAAAGAGCACTCATGGGGTCATTGTCAAGCGGATCTCAGGAGTGGACATCCTCCACGAGAAGCAGCAGATCTCAGCTCCGCTGCCCACTCCTGGTTCTGCATAGCTTGTTTCAATAAACAACAATGGAATGAGCGTGGCTCAGTGTTCCCCTCTTTCCTCTTCTCTGGTCCCATCATGGAGAGGAGGCACCTCACAGGAAGCTGACCTCCAGCACCTGGGCCCTCACTATCCCTGCAAGAACCAGCGTTTGAGTTGGCTCTGGTTTGGGTTAATTCTGGTCTGGGCTGGTTATGAAGAACAAGAATACTGGCTTGGGAGCTGGAAAGTCTGTGTTTTTGAGCCATGGTTTAGCGACCCATAACTATCTAGGGCAGCATTTGGGACAACTCATTTCTCCCTCTGATTCACGGTTTTCTCATTTCTAGGTCATCTTTAGAGTTCCTGCCAAATCTAGTATCTCAGGAACCTACACCAAACAGAGAAATGCTTGGCTCTATTCCCATGAAAGGAAGGATTACGTCTTCATTAACATCTGCTAATACTTTTTATCAAAATATTTCCTCTCCACAACAAAAGATGATTGTCGTCTTCCTCCAAGCCAGATTTGTACACAATTAACTGATTATTGTATATCATGGTGCTATGCCTATGGGGTGAAGAATTTCTCCAAATAATAACAGATACTTTGTTATCTTTATGAGAAATACATAACTTTTTCAAATATGTCTTTTCACTACTGAGATCTCTTTCATGAAGGACTGCATGAGATAGGGGCCCCAGGGAACCCACCTGAGAATTATCCGACTGTGCTGATTAAGGACTTTTAAAGACCCAAACCACGGAAAAATGCAAGCCTCTTATTTTTTGCACCACACCTTCTAGTTATAACGAGCTCTTACTGCAGGTCACTCAGCCCTCACACTACTGTGGGGCTAACTTCCCTATTTCATAAATACGATTAGTGAGGCTCATGGATTTTAAGTGATTTTTTTTCAAAGTAACACTCATTACTGTGAGACGGATCTGGGGTATTTTGACATCTACATGGAGCAACTTTAAGAAGCAGCTGAGGAACCAGAGAGACGGTACAGAGATTAAGGTGCTTGCCTTGACACAGTCAACCCCAGTTCAATCCCCAGCACCAATTTTGGTCCCTCCAAGTACTTCCAGGAGTAATCCTGAGTAAAGAGTCAGGAATAAGCCCTGATCACTGCCAGATGTTGTGTTGTCCAACCCCAACACCACACATATACACTATAAATAAATAAAGCAACAGAAACCAGCAATAAGAAGCAGCTGAAATTATTGGCAAATTATTGTTAGAAAGGAAGACAATATTGCTTTTGGCAAGCATAAAATAATCACTTTGAAAACATTATTTAGTGTACCAAAGTACAAGTATGAATGGTTTTCTTCAACCAGGGACTCATTTATTGATCTGGGGAGGGTGTCCTCGGCAGCTGGGCTCATCTGTAAGCTGTGGGCAGAGCAACGGACTTGCAAAGTCTGCTTTATAGACCAAGTAATGGCTCCTGGGAATGAGCCCTTTATGCTGATTGCACAGAAAGGCTATTTCAATCATCTCATTACCTGGGCTCTTGGACAAGAGTAATGCTCTCTCCCGAGAGTCATTCTGGCCTTCTAGAGAGCAGCTGGGATGAGACAGAGGTCAAGATCCTTCATGCTCACTCAAGGTCCTCCCTATAGTCCCCAACCATGACCACGAATATGTGCTCAGCAGACAGTCCTCAACAGGGAACAGTGTGCCTGGTTTGCTCTCAAAGTGCTGCTAAAAGCAGGTCAGAGACACACCAGAGTCAGACCAATGCCATGGACCTTGAGATTTGCACTGTTTTCCTCCTCAGGGCACGTTGGGAACAAACCCACGTTCTCTCATCCAGGCTATTATTCAGACCACGACACATTCAGATATGAGATAGGTCACGTGGGAAAGAAGTCAGCGTTAGAAGTTTGAATGGATGCTACGATCTGTAGCATAGAGGCCTTCCCTTATATATGTGTGAGTTCCTTCTAAGGAGGCAGAGAAAGGTTTATTTACCAACCACGAAGTGTCTTGACTTCAACTCCCCACCGAAAACTGCACAAATCCTCTCAGATAAATTCCTTCAGCTGAATATTAGGAAACCATCTCTCTAGATACTGCTTGGTTTCTTTTTAGTATTATTCATTTAAATGATAAAAATCCCTGAACATTCCTCTGCAATTGGACTGGCAGAAAGCCTAGAGTTAAATTTATTGTTTAAATGCAAGAGCAACTTAGGTTTCCAGATACATATCTCTTCCCTTTAAATGGTTCCTTCTGGTTTCAATCCATATTTTACCATCCTCATCTGTACTTTTGACATGTGTTTCAAATATATAAACCAGACCTTGAGTTTCTTAGTGGTGGGAAAGAGGAAGGCTGGCCCCTAGGGCCTTACCTTATGGATTTCTCGGTGCACATGGACGGTATTATTTCCTATTTTGGCTTCTGTGTTGGTTTCGTTGTGGTAGCTGGGAGGTAAGTCTGCCAGGCTCACTTCTGATGAGGCTTTAGTAGCAGCTTCTTCTGCCTCCATCTATGAAATCAATGAACGTAATGAGCAAACTGTTCTCTCGGATGTAAATCAAAGTCCACTATGGAACACTATGGAAAAGGACTAGTATTTTTTTTTTTGTTTTTGTTTTTTCAATTTTATTTTTAATTGACTCACCCCAAGATAGACCATTACAAAACTGTTTATGGTTGGGCTTCATTCATAGTGTTCCAGCGCTCATCTCTCCACTGGTGTACATTTCCAATGTCCAAGTACCAATGTCCCCAGTTTCCGTCCCTTCACTATCCACGCCTCAACCCCCCAAACTGCAATCTGTTTCTATGACAAGCATTTTTCTTCTCTCTCTTTCTCTTTCTCCCCCCTCTCTCTTTTTTTATCTCTATTTCTCCCTCTCTCCCTACCCTCTCTCTCTCTCTCCACATTGTGGTTTGCAATACAGATGATGAAGGGTTAGCATGTATATCCAAAAGAGACTAGTTTTGGGGCCGGAGCGATAGTTCAGCGGGTAGGGCGTTTGCCTTGCACACTGCCAGGGTTTGATCCCCAGCATCCCAGATGGTCCCCGAGCACCGCCAGGAGTAATTCCTGAGTGCAGAGCCAGGAGGAACTCCTGAGCATTGCCAGGTGTGACCCAAGAAAGAGAGAGAGAGAGAGAGAGAGAGAGAGAGAGAGAGAGAGAGAGGGAGAGAGTAATTTTAACTGTTGAGTACTGGGAGTTCTGGCGAGTGCCTACTGGAACACAGTATTATACCAACATGTAACAAACATCCTAGGCTTACATCTCACAGCCTCCCTGTGAATATGAATTGTGCCCATATGGCAAATGGGGGAAATGAGATGTGGGGAGACCAAATCATTTTCCAAGGCCCTTGGTGTCAGATGGAGTATGTTCTCACCAAACAGTCTCAACCCTCTACAAATATAATGGGCCCTACCCATCTCCTCATAGCCTAATCCAGAGGCCCTTTACATTTGATTTCATACAGATGAAAACTTCTCTCTCTTTCCTCTCTCTCTCCCTCTCTCTTTCTCTCTCTCTCTCCCCTCCATCCCTTCCTTGCCTCAGGTTGCTGAAGGCACACAGACTTCAGAAGTGCTCATTCTGCCTGGACCTAGCACCAAATGAAGGGAGTTAACACACCAGAAACAAGTCACAACTCGCAAAGGTGATAATGGGGTAGGTAAAGCGGTGCCTTCTTCCCTGTGAGCGAGTCCCTCTTCCCTGTGTGTGAGTCGCTCTCCCAGGATCTTGGGGACTGAGCCACAGTCGGTCTTGCGGTCACCTGCCCAGGAGCATAGACCCTCTTGCCTTCCTTCTCTTCCACTTCACTTCCTTTCCTTCTCTGTTCTTGACTCTGGGATAAATCCCCAAATAAATGATTTGCTCTTAAGTCCTTGTAGCAGGACTTGAGGGAGAGGGGTGGTGATGCGGTGGTGAAGACTAACATAGCTCTTTTGGGCTGGAGAAGGAGCTGAACAGGATGAGCATATGATTTGCATGCGGGAGGTCCAGGTTCAGGCTTCAGCACCACATGATTGCCTGAGAACCATTGGGAGTGACTCCTGAGCACAAAGCTCGTTATACTTCCTGAGCACTACCAAGAATGCACACTAACAGCAAAAATGGCAGCAACTCTTTACCCCTTGCAGGAATGGACCATCTATGGCACCCTCCATAGCAGCACCTTTGGGTAGAAGAGAACTTCTACAGAGACTTGGGAGTCTACTCTGCTGGATCTTCTTACACTTGTCCTACAGTGTAGGGCTTCCGAGGCTGTCCTCCACGAAATACCTGCCCCTCACTGTCCTTCCATCTTCCCACCCCATCCATCAGATCTATCAGTCAACAGTCAACTCACATCCATAGCTCAAAGGCGAACCACATCATGATATAACTGAACCTAAAGCTAGGGATCTGAAAGGAGAAATAGAAGTTGTCGCTGCTGGTGGAGCTATTCCAACATGACATCTTTGACTACGGGCTAAGTTCATTCCTTAAAATTCATCCTGCAGATCTTCCTCTTTGAAGAACTTGCCCTCCACCCCAATTCCCACTGCACGAGTCCTCTTCTTTTCCTGACTCTCCTTAGTTGGTCTGCTGAGTTGAGGGTTGAATGTGGGAGGAATTCCCAGTATCAGTGCTGCACAGAAACACTGAACTAGAAGGAAGAAGAAAGGAGAGAGGATCATTCTCAAGGATGCGAACAAGGACTAGGTCAGCAACCACTGTGTTTGCTCCTGAGGTGACTGCCGAGGTACTAGAGACTCCATGGCTCAGTCCATGCTGATGATCGCCAACCGATTATGATCATCAAAGTAACAACAGCCCGGGTTAGGGCATCAGAGTGAGCCCAAGAATGAGCTGATCTCATCTCCCTTCCCTGGAGTCACCGTCCACATCTCCCAGGACACTACCAGCACCCCTGCAAGGGAGGAGTTCTAGCCTGCCCAAGAAAGGCAATGCCTGCTGACGAAAAGGAGGCTGAGAGAAGCAAAGGCGTATGAAGTGGGAAGAAATGGAAAAGTGAGCACAAAGTGCCAGGGCCGTGGGATGCAGGAGGCTACCAAAGCCTATCACACCTCACACTTCATGTGCACAAGCTGGGTTTGGAGCTCAGCCCTGTCTAATTTGAACAAATCACTTTTCCATGCAACCATTCTGCCTGCCCCCCAGTAGGCTTTTCCCAGAGAGCGAAGCCCCACACAAGCCAATTTCAGATGATCATGACCATCTCTAGAAGCAAGTTAGAGGTTCTGAAAACAGAGTAGAAGGTCTATGGGAGGAAGAGGCCAAACTGGGCAGGACAGGCAGGACCCGAACAGAGCCTGGTTGTGGCTGACTGAATGCAGATGGGGCATGCTGCAGGCCAGGACAGCGTGCAGGAAGGCAGATCCCAGAGCTACTGAAAGCAGAGGCAGTTGGCTGCTTCTCCAGGACAGAATTGTATCCTAAATTAAAAACAACAAAATAATAAAGAGCCCCAAATCTCTACCCCATTTAGCAAAATTGGATGATTGGGGAAAGAACTTCCCCAGGTACCCATGAACTTCTCAGATGAACATGAAGCATTTGTTCCTGTCCTTAACCTGCACCCTCCCTACCTCCTCTTCCCCAGTCCAGGAAAGACTAGTTTGCAGCAACTTCTAAAGAACAGTGAGGACATCAGGTTGACCCTGGAACTCACAGCCTTGAACTGCTCAGGTCCACTGATCCTGAATTTTTTTTTTCTAATCAAGGATTCCACCTTTAAGAGCTCAACAACCAAGTGTGATGGCCATTTGTATATATGGCACCCAAAATACCAACAGCAGATTGTAGGTCATATTCAATGTTTTCAATCACATTTACCCCTAAAACTCTTTGTTGTCTAAAGCCGAAATGAACAGTCTACAGAAGGAAGGGAGGGAATTCAGGGTAGTGGCTGGGGAGAGAATCTGGGAACAGAAAAATTATGTCTGGGCAGGGCCTTCTAGAAAACAATTCCAGGAGGATAAGCCACTGGCTTTGGTAGGAAGTTGCCCACAACACTGTCAGCTTGGTAGAAAGTTCCCAGGTGCTGGAGTCAGGCGAGGTGGGCCAAGTCCCAGCTCTGCCACGAAGCCGCTGTGTGACCTTGAACAAGGCACCACGTATCTTTCAAGCTCTGGTCTCTCATGCGGAAAATGAACCATCCTACTTTGCTCAAAGGGTCACAAAAGCCAATAGCTGGTCTCACAGCAGCCGCCATGCAGCAAAGAGTCAACACAGTTACTTTCATAATAGTCTCTGCTAGGAAGAAGGAAGCTGGTTTGCCAGGGAATGTTGAGGTGCAAATGGAAATAGCAGTGGGGCGGTTGCGAACAAAATGGGAAAAAAGGAGAGGCAGCCAAGACAGAATGTAGAAAGGACAAGAAAAGGATTTTTAAATCTTTTGTAAGCAAGAGATCCTGGCGTGTTTCATGATAGGAAATGTACAGCTGGAAAAGTAGAGGAGACAGAGGTACAACAGATGAAATATCCAGAAAGAGAAGGAATGTTTTAATATTTTTAAATTCTCTCTGGAATTGGAATCCTTCAGTTCAGCTTTCAAACAATAATTGACAAGTTACCAAATCTAGAGTTTGCTTTGGACTCTGCATACAAGCTTTTTATAAAACTGTCTCCCTTTCAGCCAGTGGTTATTTCAATAGAATGAGCCAAGCTCTTTAATGGTACCATGAGTGAAGAGCATGGTTTAGAATGGAAATTTCAGCCCGCAACTATTACTGCCACTACTAAGAGAAATATAAGCCTGCAGCAACAGGCGTTGTTTCATAGAGAAGGAATGTGAATGTTATTAAAAATGGCATTTAGAGTTGGTTGAATCTGTGTATCTGTTAAACAGACATATATAGCAAGAGAAAGAGAGGGAGGGGGCACGCAGGCTAGCACTAAGGGCTGAGTGTGTGCCTTTCCTGTCTAAGACTTCAACCCCTACTACCACACGGTCACCAGTATAGGCAGGTGGATAGCAGTATAGCCCTGGTGGCCCCTGAGGACCACATGGTGTGACTCTGGGGACCCTCAGCAGCACTGGGCCTGGGGAATATCACAATACGATGACAAACCAACCCTTTGGCTGGGTTGCCTGAGTGTGCAGATGGGAGTGGCCCTAGGCCCTGCTTTTAAACACAGCTTCAAGGCCTTCCCTACCCAAGCAGAAAAAAATAAATAGTACAAGTGGAGAGATGAATCCAGGCTTGCTATTGGGTTTCTCCCTAGGAACAGATAAGGGGATAAAACAATGATCTTATAGGAGCCGAGCAACAGTGCAGCAGTGGGGCATCTGTGTTGTGCACAGCTGACCTGGGTTTGGTCCCCTGGCACCCCATAAGTATTGCTAGAAGTGATCCCTGAGCACACAGCCAGGAGTAATCCCTGAGCACTGCCAGGTGTGGCCCAAAAATAAAAAAAAGAAAAAAAAAATTTAAAAAAATCTTATAATTTGCTAGATATAGGCGTGGCAATGGGGTGGGGTAGCAGGGGGGAGGGACGAGAGAAGTTTGGGACAGGGAGGTGGCACAACGGGCTAGTGTGCAGGCTTATACAATGGGGAACCCTAGTCCAATTCCTGGAACCATATGATCCCCCCAGCACCGTCGGGAGAAGCCCTGAGCACTGTACCTGGAGAAACTCTCAAGTATAATTATGTACAACCCCTTACTAAAAACAAAACACTGGGGCAGGAGCAATAGCACATCTGGTAAGGCATTTGTCTTGCACATGCCGGACTCAGGTTTGATCCCTGGCATCCCACTCCAAGAATCACTCCTTTGGTCACCTAAGCACAGCCAGGAGTGATTCCTGAGTGCACTGCCAGGAATAACCCCTGAGTACTGCCAGGTGTGAACCCTAAAATAAATAAGTAAATAAAATAGTAATATAGAGAACCATAAATCCAGAAAACAGAGACATTTCAGATCGAACCATCAGTACAGATTCGTTCCCCTCCCAATGATCATGCATATACAGTTTATAGTTAATCTGTGTCTCCCCTTAAGAGATATCAGCAGCTTGAGTCAGCCAGAGTACTACAAATTTCAGGAAGTTGCTTGAAAGCAGACTCATGATGGAGCTATGTAAACAAGCAATGCGTCCTGCCCAGCCTTTCTGCTTCTTCCTGGGACAGCAAATAAAAAAAAAATCTCCGGCAATTATAACATTTTATGAGTTTTCTGACATTCTTTGAAAAAAATTGGTATGAACAGCCTCGATGCATTGAAAACTATTGTGCATTATACACTGGTTCTTCCTGCAAGCAATATGATAACAGAATCAAAGGGACTATTTTTTTGAAAACTGACAATCTTGCATAAGCCTTATCCTCACATCCTAAAAATGTTGCTACAATTCTGCCTATTTTAGATGTGTGTGTATGTGTGTGTGTGTGTGAGAGAGAGAGAGAGAGAGAGAGAGAGAGAGAGAGAGAGCTTGTTCTCTTTTTCATTCTCTTATTTCATTCTCCCTTTCACCTAAGGGGTGGATATTTTCTTGATATTAACCCCAGGCCCCAGTTAGGGTAAGAAGGCGCTAGTGCTATGAAGCTTTAGTGCAGACATCAGATGGAGAAAGTCAGTTTCTCCCATGAGGGAGGTATTCAAGGATGCGTCAGTTCTGGGATCAGACGGCAGTTGTTCAGTCACTTTCAGCTGGCCCCACTGCCAGGAAGGACAGAGCTGCGTCATGGTGTCCTGTCCACCCTCACACAGCAGCAGTTACGTCTGGAGGCAGGATGTGGACAACTGCAGTCCTGAGCACAAAGGGCCACAAAGGCTCTGCTGGGCCCTAAGGCGCTCTGGGCCCTACGACTCACTTTTCTCCTGCCCAGGCCCTCTGGCTACCTGCATATGTCCACTGACCACATGGGGGTAAGTTCTGGTCTCACTGGCAATCTGTGAGCCGGAGAAAAAGTCCTAGAACTCAGGGGAGAAAAACAATGCCCTGAGCTGGAACCAGAAAGACCCTGAGCTGAATTAAATCTGAAGGCACAGACGAGATATTGGGTCTACCTGAGCCCCTGCACTTTCCACAGATGCACATTGAGAGTTTGTTATAGCAGGAAACAGACTGTCCGGGGGGGTTGGATCCGGTCTGGCCAGTGGATGTCGAGGCCCAGTAACCCTTTACTGCCAACCCCATCAGGCCAGCAGTAGTGGACAGGAAGGAGCAGCATCCCCAGAGACTCAGGAGAGGAGAGTTCCGCCCTGCCTTGGAGACTCTGTCCAAGGGCCTTCCCTGCTGAAGGGTGTGCGTAAGGTGTGTGGAGGCCACGACCTGCCTGGGCATCCTGATCCCCTGCCTCCCTCTTCCTTGGCATTGCTGGCCTTCCTCCAGACAGGCTGCAGCCAGAGCTGGGTCCAACAGGGAGTGTCTGTACCCACCTAGGCATGGATGCTCATTTGGGCTAGGAGCCGGCCAGCCTTCCCTCCCACCTGGCAATGCTTTGCTGCCAACCAAAGGGGAAGGAAACTTTGTCCACAGCGTGTGGATCTGGGAGATGGTGGAAGGCAGGCAGGCAAGGCTCTGCTCTGTCTGGTGGCTGGGATCTGCTGCTCACATGTGCTCTTTCCTGCACAGTTCTGAAATGCCAGATACCCACACTAAATTTGGGAAGCTGAGGGAGAGATTGTTTTGGTTTGTTTTGATGTCTTTGCGGATCAAATGCAGGGGTCGTACCCATGCAAGGTAAGTGCTCTTGGGCTGAAGTACAGTGAGTAGGAGGCTTGCTCGGCAGAGCCAAGCTGGCGTGATCTTCAGCACCACATCCTCCTGATCAACACCAGGAGTGATCCCTGGCACAGAGGAAGTCCCCAAGCACGTGTGTGGCCTCAACCTTCTCCCCTCCCCCACCCGACCCTACACACTATAAAGTTGTGCTCTGGCACTGAATTGGGGCTGGGCTCTGAGGAACACAATCACAGGACTTGTCCATTGTGTCCCACTGATGCGACCAGGACCTTGGGCCCAAGACTGACTCCAGAGCATTCTGGGGTGGGCTGTGAGGCAATCTTTTACATTCTCCTCCCCCACCTACTCCTCCATCTCCTGTTGAGTTCCATGACTGGGATTTGGGGTCTGGTTTCCCTTCTCTGGGCCTACGGGGCAGCCCAAAGTTCTGGTTTCTCACATGGCATCTTAACTGGACCTTGAATGGCATAAGCCCAAAGCCCAGGGTTAGGACCTGCAATGTCTAGAGTTTCTGGGCATCTCTGCCAAACTAAGAGGATGAAGGCGTTTGCCTCGCACACGACCGCCGGGTTCCATCTCCGGCATCCCTTGTGGTGCCTGAGCACCGACAAGAGTAATTCCTAAGTGCAGAGCCAGGACTAACCCCTGAGCACTGCCGGGTGTGACCTAAAAAAGAAAAAAATAAAGGGGGCGCTGGAATACCTGGGCCATGGCGTGCAATCTAGGGAGGTGCACAGCCGAGACTATGGCCGCTCTCCAGCAGGTGGTGACCCGGATCCTGATGGGTCCAGCCTGAAGCTGTCTAGGACAGCTCAGATCAGTGCTTGCAAGAGGGCAGAGTGCGGTGGAGCCAGGACTCGCCTGTGCAGCCTCCA
This sequence comes from Cryptotis parvus, assembly GCA_021461705.1. Classification (NCBI taxonomy): domain Eukaryota; kingdom Metazoa; phylum Chordata; class Mammalia; order Eulipotyphla; family Soricidae; genus Cryptotis; species Cryptotis parvus. The sequence goes on along the minus strand of JAJIBD010005914.1, from coordinate 27,435 downwards.
GATCTCAGCCCCAAACGGCCCCACCTTTCCCAGCCCCTCCTTCCCAACTCGTGCTGGGCGCACCCACCTCTTCCACAGCGCTGCGCAATTTGTGCTGCGTGTCCTCCATCAGCTCCTCGACCTCGCGGAACATCTCGTTGAGGGTGGCCTCCTCCTGCGGGTAGCTGAGAGCCGGGCCGGACTCGGCGGGAGCCGACGTCGCCGTGGGAGCGGGCGCGGGGGCCGTGGGCACCGCTGCGGCCAGCAGCAGGCACAGCAGTGTGCCCGCGAGTCGCCCATCTCTGCTGCCGCCGCCTGTGGCCGGGAATGCAGTGAGAGGCGCACGGGCCACCCCCTCGCCAGCCCTGTCGTCGGGGCCCCCCCCCCCGTGACCCGCCTCCCGGCACCCACCCCCAGACCGCAGCAGACTGTCGCCTCCCGACGACGCGGCTCCCCGTATCAGGACGCTCGAGTGCCCCCCACCCCCATGGCCTTCCCGCCTCCTCGCGCATGCTGTCCCTAGGGTAGCCCGCTTCCGAGCGACACAACAGGGCTCCTCGGCTACAGCACCGCCCCTCCGAGTCCCAGTTCGGTCTCAGCCTCGAGATGGGCCCCTTCCCTCTCCCGATCCTAGCGCAGCCCCGGCGCCGCTACCCCACTCCTGCGAGAGTTCCATGCCAGGTCCCCTGTCGAGCGTCGGGCGCAGACCAGCACCCTCCCTCCAGGGTGAGAGCCGATGCCACCCCCCAGGGACCGGGCTGCCCCCGGGCCTGACCTGCCTGGCGTCGTGGGGATGCTGCCGCAGGCCGCGGGAGCAGGAGCCGCAGGCGGAGAGGCGCTGGTGCACGGAGCGCGGCGCTGGTACCCGAGCGCGCCCTAGCCCGCCCCGGCCCGCCCCGGCCCCCGCCCCGCCGCTGCCATTGGCCCACGCGGGCGCCACGACCTCCCGCTCCAGGCCGGCCTCCAGTGCGCTCGGCCTCACTGGAGAAGCCGGACGCCCCCTGCAGCCCACCGGCCCAGGCGGCCACCCGGCCCATTGTCTCAGGCGCCTGCGGAACAGACAAAGGGTCTTCCTGCCCCCACCCCCACCTTTCCTAGCACCTCGAGCAGCTCTTCATCTATCTCTCACCCAAGGCCATCGCAGGCTGGCCCTCAGCTAGCCCGCTCCTGCCAGGGACACCCACTTGTAACTCCCAGAATAAGTCGCAAGGGTGTTAGCAGAGTGGGTGAGAGCTGATCTAGCACCCAGGCCGTCCGCGGATGCAACCGGGCGCTCCTCCTCACTGCTTTAGTAAGCTGGTTAAATCACCAGGTTTGTCTGCAAAACAAAACAAAGCAAAAACCCAGGGGCTGTGAGTTTTGTGTGTGGGGAGGGGGAGAGGGGGAGAGGGGCGGGGAGGGCGCTGCACCTCGGCGCCTCCCACCTGACCTGCCCAGCCCCGTGGGCAGGGCGCTGTGGGTGCTGGGCGTTAGCTCTTCATTTTAGTCACCGGTTCTGTTGCTGCAGCAGTTTGCTCAGAAGGAAACTAAGGCTCCGTAGCAGTACAGGGATTTGAGCCCAGGAGGCCTGGCGGCAGAACCTTTCACCTTCACAGCCCAGCTTGCCTGCTGGGCGTTGTCTCAGGAGAGAGTCACACTGCCTGTCGGTGTCGCTGATAAACACATGTATGGGCACCGGATGAAGGAGTGAGGACACGCTATCCCGAAGAGGTTGCTCTGATATGTTGGTCGTTTGAAGGTGATGGCCCAGGAGAAGAAAGCGGACTAGGGAAGATTTGCTAAACTCTCCTTTCTACCCGAAAGCCGGCCAGGTCATTTCCCACCAGAAAGGTGTCCTCTGTGAAGTGAAGAGCATTCGTTCATCTGCCCAGCCCTGGGCTCCAGCGCTCAAGTGCATCTGTGCAAACACTTTACGGCAACCCTGCGATGCACCCGCTCCCATATGTCCCAGACATTTCTCCCCAGATACTTCTTGGCACTTTCCTTCACGTTGTTTCCCTTAGCCCAGCTTCTTTTTTTTTTTACCTTTTCATTTCTTTACAAATATAGGGCTTATTTTTTGTAACAGGTAAATAAGTGTTCTGTTCTGACTACTTTCTTGGGTCCTCGTTTTCCTTTTAAGGCTCTGCTTGTGTGTAATATATCTGTACACACACACACACATACACCTATATCTTTGTCTTGTTTGTGGTCCAGTCTTGCTCAGGACTGGACCATGCAGGGCTGGAGGTGGGACACAGCTTCCCACATATATAACATATATACCAGCCTTTTAACATATGTACACAAAACATATGTACATAACATATGTACCAGAACATCTTTCTGGCCTCTACATGCAATCTTTTAATAAGATTTATGTCTTGGTACCGGAGTGATATTACAGCTGGTAGGGCTTTTACCTTGCATGCAGTAGACCGATGTTTGATCCCTGGCATCCCATATAGTCCCTGTAGCACCACCAGGAGTAATTTGAGTGCAGAGCCAGGAGCTTACCCTGAGCATTGCCATGTGTGACCTAAAAAGTGAATTAGAAGAGGAAAAAATTGCCCAGATTCTAAGATCTTATACCATGAGCACAGAAGAGCACTCTCCCTCTCTATAAGCACCATGGCCACTGTCGTGTTCATATGTGAGCCCTCAGCAGCGTCAGCTGGGAAAGCAGACCCATTTGAGGTTCCTTAACATCGAGAATGAAGCACATCCCAACTCCAGAAGTGAGCATGTGCAGACTCAGGGCGGTGAGGCTTTCTGCCCCCAAATTCTCCAAGAATAGTAAGTTGTCTTGCTGAGCTTGACAGACTCTGACCCGGCTGACTCACCAACTAGTGCTCTTATGCTTTATTTCTAGGACTGATTTTATTCTTAGGGTTTCCAAACTAATTGTGGTTAATCTCTGGGCTGTGGCTCCCAACCGTGTTCTCTTTACCTCTGGAGGCTCTAGGCCCGCCTGCTACAGGTCTTAGGAACTGCTCCTCCCAGCCACAGCACCTGCCATCGCCCTACATATATGGCAACTGGCATTTAGCTATTTCTTAACTTTCTGGGGAAGGTTGAGAGCAGGCAAGTCCTGGAGCTGAAGGTCTGCAGACCCCCAGACCCTTGGACTCAGAAGCTTGAGTCGGAGCCGAGGCAGCTGCCTGGGGCTGCGTCTGGGGGCCAGGCCCAGATGTGACGCACACTTAGAATGAGCCATGTGCCTTAAATGTCTGTTCCCAGCTTCATACCAACATTTCAGGGGTGAACTGCAGAGAGGGGCTCCCAGAGGACTGAAATATGGGCTGGGGTCTAGACCCCCACGCTGGTACCAGTGGGGATGCTGCACTGAGGGAATGGGTGGTCACTGGTGCAGAGGACCAGGGGCGCACTGAGCAGAGGTGGCACCCGTGGGAATGCCGTACGGAGGAATGGTCACAGGGGGCAGAGCCAGGGCGCGCTGAGCAGGGGGCTTGCCCAGGCTGCCCATCACACACCTTTTAGGGAAAGGAACATTCTGGTTTCTGTTATGCCCATCATAACACTGGTCTAAGTCAGAGTTTCTCAAACTTCTTCTTCCTCTTTCAGTCTTGTTTCCTTCCCATGACCCCAGTCCTGCCTGTTGCCCCACCACAGTCTCATGCTGTGCCTCCCCCCTCCATTTACACGATTTCACCTCTGACCTCTTTGGAATACCCTGGGGCCGACCTCAACCCCACTGAGAACCCTGGCTTAAGATCTGTGTCAGGTAGAGGGAACACTTTCCTGAAATTTATTGTCTATAAATTTCAAATTATCACATTTTCTTTTTTGGGTCTCACTGCATGGTTGAGGCAGTGTTTGCAGTAGGTCCAGAACTTCCGTCCCCCTCCAGAAACGTGTGACTACATGCCTAAGGGAAACACGTACACAGTGAGATACAGCCTACAGTACTATTTATAACTGCAAAAATTCTAGAAGTAGAGTTAGAATTTCTCAGAAGGAGAATGAATAAGTTGGGATTCATACAAAACACACACACACACACACACACACACGAACAGAGCAGTTACAGCAATGAGCAATTCTTCTAGGCAATGCTGTGATGAATCTCCTACTGCCCACCCACCTAAGACCCTCATATGTACTGAAGAAAGCAATTCCCAAAGTGGATTGCATAGTAGTAACTTGTACATTTTTTAAGGAGAGAGTTCAGTGGCTAAGGCCTTGCATGTAGCTGATCACCGTTTGATCCCTGGTACTACATGGTGCCCTGAGCACAGAGCCAGGAGTATCCCCCCCCCCAGCACTGCTGAATGTAGCTCACTCCCCTCAAATGAAACAAAACAAAACAGGGCCAGAGAGATAGTACAGTGGGTAAGGCACTCACCTAGTCTCACTGCCCTGGCAGTCTCTGCTCACTTCTCTGTTTATTCATACATGATGATTCCACGTGGGCAGGGACCTCAAATATGCCTGACCCAGGTTCAGTTGCCTGGCGCCCCATGTGGTTCCTCAGACCTGTCACAAGTGATCCCTGAGTACAGAGTTCAGTTCTGCTGAGTGTGTCCCAACAATAACAACAACATAAAAAACAAAACTCAAAACAACACTGAATTTTTTTTTATGGGTATCATAACATAGAAACAACTACAGCATTATCCAGACTTCCTCTAGGTGGAAGGCAGTAGAAGAGATGGGGAAATCTCTGTGGCACTTAGAGCCTTTTATTTCTTTATCGGGCAGCATGTCCCATGGGGAGGAGGAGACCTGGAGCCTGAGAGTCCCATGTGTTCCCTCATCACAGTTGAGTGCAAATGGGTGTCTTGGTGGGTCTGTGTATCTTCTTCAGCATAGCATATTTGAAATAGCTCATGAATAAACTTAAACTAGAAGTGGTAAAAAAAAATAAACTAGAAGTGGTGGCAGAAAACAAAAAATAACCTCTTTCCACTAAATTTTGCTCCAAATAAAGTAAATGACAAAATCTCTTATAGCCAGACTTCCCCTGAAATTTGTTCAGGATGAAAATGCTCACCTTCCCAAAGACCAGCTCAGCCTCCATTACCATAAGGTGAGAGTGAAGTGTTCATATGAGCTACCTGAAGTGTTCATATGAGCTGAAGTGTGCATATGAGGCCAGTGGTCAGAGCACAGGGGTCAGACCCATATTTCTCTTCATAAAGGGCCCTTCTGTTTGCTTGAATGGGGGTGGGAGTGCAGGCTCCCACCCCCATTCAAGGGTAGGTGCAGGCTTCAGGAAACCAAAACCCGTAATTGCTCTGGTGGTAGACAGGCCTTATCTGTGGTCTCAGAATATCAGATCTCTAGACCACAGAAGCCACACCTGGTTCTATGCTCGGGCAACACACACTGGTTTTTGCTCTGTTGAGGAGCTGTTATGCTCCAATTTTTTAAAAACAATGTTTTCTTTGGTTTTGTAGTTATACCCATGAATGTTCCTAACTCTGCACTCAGGGATCGCTCCTGGGAGTTATATGGCTCTTCAGTCCCCCAGCAGGGGATTGAAACCTGGTCAGCCACATGCAAGGAAACCTACCCACTGTACTATCTCTCTGGCCCTGCAATTTTCAAACTTTAGGCATTCCAAGTAATTGATTATATGAGTAAATGGTATATTACACATTTACCCTACATTTCCCCCTTTACCTCCCAATAAATATAAGGGGGAAATTATGAAGAATTGGCTCTCAGATAGGCTATCAGATGCTGAACTCATATCTGCTTTTCTAGCTAGTCAGAGCTGACCAGGAAATCATCTCAGCAGAGCCGACACCACACGGAGCATCCATACGAGCTGGCCAATAATCATCTCAGATGACTCTGAGTCTGCAGAGCCCCTTTCATACTGAGTATGGAAAGGCTGAAAAAGATGTGAGCTAACTCAGGCCTGGGGTCCCCGCCCTCATAGGGTCTCAGTGTAGAAGACACAGAGAATAAGCAAACGCTGCCAGGGAGTGAGACCGAGGAGACAGAGAAAGTGGCAAGAAGAGGAAAGGTGGAAGGAGGAGGAGAGAATAAAAATAGACTCTTTGGAGTGTGCAGCAAAGGCTGCTGAGACAGGGAGACCCTGGGGTCTCCCCAGGGAGTTCCGCCCTGACCTCCAGGGTTGGACCAGGATGGACCCTTGTTCAAAACTTGACCCAATCCATTATGTTTTGGATCTTTTTTTTTTTTTTTTTTTTTTTTTTGCTTTTTGGGTCACACCTGGCGACGCTCAGGGGTTACTCCTGGCTCTGCACTCAGGAATTACTCCTGGTGATGGTCAGGGGACCATATGGGATGCCGGGATTGAACCCAGGCCAGCACAGGCCGGCGGGCAAGGCAAACGCCCCACCCGCTGGGCTATTGCTCCGACCCCAATATTTTGGATCTTGAGGTTGAGATATCCTCAACCTGAGTACAAAAGTTCACATTAAGAGAAAAGAAGTGAAGAAATGAGAGAGAAATTGAGAGGAGATTGTACAGGTGAAAGAGATGTGATGGGTGGTATTGGCTATTAGTGGTATTGGCTTCATCTGGCTATGAATTAAGTTCTGAGGTTTTTTTTTTCTTTTTGGATCATACCTGGCAATGCTCAGGGGTTACTCCTGGCTTTGCACTCAGGAATTTACTCCTGGCGGTGCTTGGGGAGCTAGAATGCTGTAGATCGAACCTGGGTCTGCCTCATGCAAGGCAAATACCCTCCCCACTGTGCTATCGCTCCTGCCCCATTATGTGTGTTCTTGATTCTAGTCTGTCATGAGTCTGTCTGAGACACAGCTGCCTCAGACTCTATCTGCCCGAGACTCTGAGACATTTCCAGAATGTTCTCATCAACTGCCTTAATTGCTAGGTGAGACTTAGTGACTTTTGTTTTACTGGCTACCAAAAAGACTTCGGTGTCTGGGGTGGGAATGGCAATGTGTTTGGCAGACTCGCTTCTTTAAGGAAGGTTTTCATTAGAGGAGGTTTCCCACCCTTCCTGAGATCTTAGAATGAGAAGTAGAGGATCAGCTGGTGATGGCTAGACAGGGAATGTCAGCCAGGGGCTGTCATTCTTTGGCAGCTGACCCCTGACCTGTAGTTCCAGGCCCCAAGTCATCCAGCTTTCCCTGTACTGGCCTGTAACTTGTGACTGTTCTGAAGAAATGAGTGCCAAGATTTTTCTGAATGGAAACTCCATCTAGCTCTAAAGAGGGTGATCATGTGGGCTCAGGGTTTCCATGAGTAACCAGCACTGCATCTCCAAAACATACAATGACTTTGCCAAGTTTCCGAGGGTGAGTGAACAAAAGAGAACCAAGAGGCCCTACTCCTGGCCAGCACAGGAGGGATTAGCACTCTACACACACACACACACACACACACACACACACACACACACGCACCCTGGCTGTCTTACTTTTTTTTTATTTAGCAGGTAGGTTCCTGGGCTTTGAATATTTGTGTGTTTTAAAGTGTAGGATGACTAAGGAGCAAAAGAATGTTACTGGTTTCTTGGGGAACTCCTGTCTGTCCTCAGGGATTACTCCTGGTTCTATTCTCAAAGGTCCATATGTGGGATTGAGACTTGAGTGGGCTCTGTGCAAGGCAAGCATCCCACCCACTGTACTATCTTTCCAGCCCCTGGTACAAGAGAATTTTGGTGAAACTGGTACCAGAAGAGGAAAAGCAAAGAATTGATGGTACTAGGAATCATGTTTCTGCCCAGTTCTCCCCATGCTTGTGAGCAGAATTGTATGTTTATTATTATTTTTCTGAAGCAATTTCCAATGCTGAACCTATAACCAAATCATCTGTAAAGCTTGTTAACCCTGTCGATGCCTGGTGTCCCCTGGAGAGAAGGTGGGAATGTTGGGGCAACATTCTGGAGTTGAGGGTTAGATAGAACCTTGCTGAGGGTTCTATCACTAGATCTCACTAATAGCTTCTCTTCCATCTGTGGGTAAGCTTGGCGGAAGCCAGCAGTGCTCGCCTTCCCCAGATAGGAGTTGGAAACTGCTCGGAAGAATCTGAACTTGGAGCTAAGTAAACCTGAGTTTGGGTTCTGGCACTGGTCTCATCTGCCATAACCAAAATATCTCAGGGGTCTCTAGCTCCCATGCCAGACAATGGGGCTCTTCACCCACAAGTCTTGTCATGAAGATAATCTGGTATGACTTTGAGGGACCTATTTAGGCATCTTTACTTGGTCCTGGTTTCAGATCACCTCCACTCTCACGCTCTCAAAGTTACTTGTGCCATCTTGAGAAGAATGAATCAAGACTTACTAGGGGTGTTTGTAACAACCTGGCAAGAGAGTCCCGTTACTGAGAGGAACAGTTATGGGTTTATTAACTCTTAAGATCCTTGCTGGTCAACAATGAAAAGAAATGGACTACTAATACACAAAATATCATAATTACATACATCTCATATACATGTCAAAAAGTGAAAAAAACCAAATCCAAAGGCAATGTACTGATTTTCTTTACATTGTGTTCTAAACAGGCAAAAGGAGAGGGCTTGTGAACAGCTCATTGGTAGCCAAAAGCAGAGACAGAAGTGGAGTTGCTGTAAGGGTCAGGCGCCCAGGTTGCTGGGTCAGATGGCTGCTCTACTTCTTTAGCATCTGAGGAAACTTGACAATCTTCAAAAAATAGTTGAACCTAATTATAGTCCCACCAACAGGGCATGGAGGTGCAGTATTTCCATGTTTTACTAGTACTTGTTCCTTTTGATGTAGGCCAGTCTTCAGGAGTGAGCTGGTATGCCATTGTGGCTCTGATTTGGATTTCTCTGCTCATCAGTGTAGAGGGCATCTTGTCATTTGCCTGTCAACCCCTTGTCCTCTTTGGAGAAGTGTCTACTCAACTCTTCTGTCCATTCTGTCGAGTTATTTTTATACCTGTGTATTAACCCCTTATCCTAAGTATAGTGTGCAAATAACTTCTCCCTGTTAGCAGGCTGTCTTTTCATGGCTTGCTGTTTAATGTAATCCGAATCATTGATCTTTAATTTTATTTCCTTCACTGAAGAAATCGCTAATGCTGATGTCATGGAAACATCACTATGTCGTCTTTCATGTTTACATGGTTTTGGCTTTTACTCTCAGGTTTTCAATCTATTTTGAAGTTGTTTTACATATGGAGTTGGAAAGTAATCTGGTTTCCTTCTTGGGGATATGACTCGCCAGTTCTTCTGACGCCATTTGTTGAGATTTTTTTTTCATTGAATGGTCTTGAATCCTTTGTCATACATTAAGTATGTGGGTTCAAATCATATTGGGGAAAATAATTTGCACGGGCTTCTCTGCTTTTTAATTCTAATTTTTATAATTCTATTTCATGGAGCTGCATGTCTATTTTAGTTCCAGTGCTGTTTAGTCTTTTTTTTAAAATTTTTTTATTTTTACAATTACAAAGATATACAATTAAAAAGTTCATATTTGGGTTTTGGTCATACAGTGTTCCAGCACCCATCCCTCCACCAGTGCCCATCTCCCACCACGAACGTCCCCGGTTCCCTCCCCCTCCCCAGCCCTCCTCCATGGCAGGTTCTTTATTTCTTTCCCTTTCTCTCTCTTTTCTCTTTTCCTTCCCCTCCAGACTATGGATTACAGAACATACATTAAAGGGTTGTCATGTGAATCCTTTTGCCTCTATTTAATGCTTAGTTCTAGGTTGGCATTAGTACCCTCGACAATTGTTAGCACACTGTTCCATTTTCTGTCTTACCTAGCCTCTGACTCCCACACGTTTGTGATAATTTCCACCTTTGACAAGACCTCCTGATATATGTTTCACTTGACCTTGGATATTGGTATCATAATATGTACATACATATTTATGTTATGCAAATAAATACAGTCATTCTGTATCTGTCTCTCTCCTTCTGGCTAATTTCGCTCCAACATAATCTTCTCCATGTCCATCCATTTATAGGCAAATTTCATAACTTCATTTTTTCTGACAGCTGCATGGTATTTCATTGTATAGATATACCAAAGTTTCTTTATCCAGTCATCGATTCTCGGGCACTCTGGTTGTTTCCAGATTCTGGCTATTGTGAACAATGCTGCTATGAACCTAAAAGTAGGGATGGTGTTTCCGCTGCATATTTTTGGCTTCCCAGGGTATATTTCCAGGAGTGGTATGGCTGGGTCAAATGGGAGCTCAATTTCTAGTCTTTGGAGGAATGTCCATATAGTTTTCCAAAAAAGGCTGTACTAGTCGACATTTCCACCAACAATAAACCTTACTTTTTTTTACACCACTTTTAGACATACAGTTGCAATATCCTCATGCTCGAGTTTTGGTTCCACAGTGTTTCAACACCCATCCCTCCACCCGAATCCATCTCCCATCACCAATGTCCCCACCTCCCTCCCCCTCCCGCACCCCAACTACTTGGCGGGTTTTGTATATCTTTTCTCTCCTCTCTATCTCTCCCTCCTGCCTACCTTTCCTACACATCGTAGAATGCAGTACATTAAAGACATAACTGTTTCCACTAGTTTGATGGACTGCATGGCTGCAAGTGGCCATGTGACTTAGGGGCCTCATGGTCAGCGTCCGTACAGCAAAAATGGCAGCTAATGTGGTGGATGAGTCTCATCCGGCTGCTCCGGGACCCCCCAGAGGTGATGGGCCAACACCTAAAACCCATCTGTCTTCCTGGGGACCTCATGGTCAGCTGAGCTAGGGGAGAGGCGAGTTCCAGTTCCCCAGTTGCATCTGAGGCTCTGCATGCTATGGCTGGTTGCCCCAGGGCAGCTCCAGGGCTGGGCTACCAGCTCAGACAAAATGGAGAGGGGAAGGGCCGACCCCAGCTCCATCTGACAAATTCCCAGTGTTTCCCTCTTCTGGGAGCTGCCTACCAGGGCTCAAACTCGTTTTGCTCTGTTAATCTAGTCTTGAGTCAGCGTCCCTCCCACACGGGCTCTAATGTGCTGCAGCATCTGGACAGTGAAAATGGCCGCTAATGTGGTGAGCGAGTCTCATCCGGCTGCTTATGGGACCCCCCGAGGTGATGGGCCAACACCCAAAACCCATCTGTCCCCTGGGGGCCCCATGGTCAGCTGAGCAGGGGAGAGTCAAATTCTAGCTCCCCCCAGCTGTGTCTGAGGCTCTGCATGCTATGGCTGGTCACCCCAGGGCAGCTCCTGGGTGGGGGCTACTGGGTCAAACAAAATGGAGAGGGGAAGGGGCGACCCCAGCTCCATCTGACAAATTCCTGGTGATTCCCGCCTCTGGAAGCTGCCTACCTGGGCTCGAACTCATTTTGTTCTGTTAATCTGGTCTTGAGGTCAGCGTCCATCTTGGGTGGGCTCTGATGTGCTGCAGCGTCCGGACAGCAAAAATGGTGACTGATGTGATGGGCGAGTCTCATCTGGCTGCATCCGGGACCCCAGAGGTGATGGGCCAACACCCAAAACCCATCTGTTCTCCTGGGGCCTAATGGTCAGCTAAGCTGGGAGAGAGCCAAGTTCCAGCTCCCCCAGCTGCATCTGAGGCTCTGCATGCTATATCAACCTCTCCAGTCTGATGCAAATAGAATGATCGCTGAAGTGTACAAATGAGAAAGATCCTGAAAGGACCTGGTGATAAAATACATTGTGTCTAAGATTAAACTGCGGCTGCAGAGCCACGCCGCCGCCTGTGTAGCCATGAATCTGGGGTCTCTGTCTTGCGGCAAATCTTCATTTTAAAATGTATTTCTTTAAAGAATCATTGACATTTTATTGGGATGCATTAAGTATATATAACACTTTTAGAAAAATAGACATTTTGACTACACTAATTCTCCTCACCCATGTATACGAAATGTCTTTTATCTCTTAATATCTTATTTTGTTCTTTAATAGTGTTTAATAGTTTTTGTTATGTAGATCTTTTATTTGCTTTTTTAAAAATGCATCCCTGGGACTCTGATCCACTGTTGGTGGGAGTGCCGACTGGTCCAGCCCTTTTTGGAAAACAATATGGGCATTCCTCCGAAAACTAGATATTGAGCTCCCATTTGATCCAGCAATAGTACTCCTGGGAATATACCTGAGAGACCGAAAAACACATAGCAGAAACACTATCTGTACTTCTTTATTCATCTCTGCGCTATTCACTATAGCTAGAATCTGGAAACAACCTAAATGCCCGAGAACAGAGGACTGGCTAAAGAAACTGTGGTTCATCTACACTATGGAATACTATGCGGCTGTCAGAAAAGATGAAATTATGAAATTTACCTGCAAATGGGTGGACATGGAGACTATCATGCTGAGTGAAATTAGTCAGAAGGAAAAGGACAGATATAGAATGACTGCATTCATTAATAGGACATAAATAGATACCAGTGTTTTACTAAATGTGGGAAATGGTAATGGCAGATTAAAACTCACCATTGAATATACACAAAGAGACTTAAGTGATAAACTCTAAATATCTGCAGGGCTAGCAACAATGTGTAAAAGAAGAGGGAGAGAGATGCAGAGACAGAGAGAGAGAGACAGAGAGAGAAAGAGAGGAAACTGGGGTACCTGCTATTAAGGCAGCATGGGGGTGGGGGTGAGGGGAGGGGTACATTGGTGGTGGAAATGGGGCACTGGTGGAGGGATGGGTGCTGGTATACTGTATTACCAAGAACCAATTATGAACACCTTTGTAACTGTATATTTCACGGTGGTATAATAAAAATTTTTAAAAAATTAAAAAAAAAATTAAAATGCATCCCTAGATAGTTAATTCTTTTGGATACAGTATAAATGGTATTAAATTTTTCTTTTAGGCACTGTGAAGTACAGTATCGATAACGGTAGTGCTCATGCATGAATCATTCAGAACACCCTCCACCATTGTCCCTGTGACCTCTCCTCCGCCCCTCTTCCTCTCCAACTCCCCAGCCCCTCAACAGTGATGTGCCTCCTGCTGAGGACCAGTTCTCAGTTCCTGTTGCTTTTGGTTATCTGTTGTTTTCTTAATATGTTTCTTTATATCCTACTTTATATTTTCTTTATATTCTGTGTCTGTGCCTCCCCATTCAACCTCACTCAGTATGTTACTCTCCAGATTTATATATATATAGGAGCAATACCCGATTCCATCTTTTCTTATGTCTGAGCATTCCATTCTGCATGGGATTTCTTTCTTAATTTCTTCTTATTTTCCGTGTTTCAGAATGTAAACTATTTTTGTGTATTCAGTTAGTAACCAGTCTCTTTGCTAGTTATTAATTTTTTCTAATAGCTTTTTAATGCAGTCTTTAGGGGGTTCTATGAATGTTATCACATCATCTGCAAATAATGATAGTTTCACTTCCTCCTTTCCAATCTGTAGTCCTTTTATTTCTCAATGATTACTCTGAATAAGACCTTTAATACTACATTAAATATAAGTAGTGGGAGTAGACAGCCTTATCTTTCTCCTGATATTAAAGAAAAAACTTCCAGGCTTCCAACATTGAGCATGAGAGTAAATACAGATTTATAGCATGTGGACTGTATTTTTGCCCAGACATGCTCCTCTATCCTCATTAGACTGAGCGGGTTCTTTTAAAAAATCATACACAGGTATTGAACATGCAAAAATGTTTTCTTAGTACCTAGTAATATCATCGTGATTTTTTTTTTTTTTTGCTTTTTGGGTCACACCCGGGACACTCTGGGGTTACTCCTGGCTCTTCACTCAGGAATTACTCCTGGCAGTGCTCAGGGGACCATATGGGATGCCGGGATTGAACCCAGGCCGGCACAGGCTGGCTGCGTGCAAGGCAAATGCCCTACCCACTGGGCTATTGCTCTGGCCCATCATCATGATTTTTACCTTTTCTTTCACTGATATATTGTATTACATAGATTGAGATTCATGCATTGAACCAGTCTTGTCTCTCTGGAACAAACTCCATTTGGTTATATTGTCTGACTCATTTAACACATTGTTGACTTTGATCTGTACATTGTTAGGAGGTTTTGCATTTAAATTCATCAGAGATGTTGGCCTATAGTTTTCTTTTTTATGATGTCTGGTTTTAATAGTAGGGTGGTACTGAGTTCATGAAATGTAATTGTAAATATTCCTCTTCTTGGGTTTCTTTTTAAGTCTAAAGAGACTAGGTCTTATGTACTTTTTCAAAGTTTTTTTTTTTAAATTTCATAGGTAAGACCATTTAAGATTTTTTGAGGTTTGGGGGAAGTTTTTGGTTCCATTTCAATTTTCATACCTGTGATTGGTCACTTTAGATTTTCTATATTTTTTTTAAATTTCAAGTTTGATAATCTATATTTATCTATATATTCTAGATTACTAAATTTATTGACATATAATTATTCATTGTAATCTTATAATTATTTCCTCTCTTCCTTTATAAGCATATATAGGTTTATCAATTTTAACAACCAAAAGAACTTTATTAGACCCAGGGATATGACTTAGTAGTAGAGCACTTGTCTTGCTTGTATAAGGCCTAGGTTCCATCACTGGCACTTGATCACTTAGATCACTTGACATCCCGTTATTTGTAGATTTGCTCAAGCAGGTGCCAGTAACATTTCTATTTGACCCTACCATGTGCCAGTGTATCCCAATGGTATCTGCTTGCTCCAGGAATACAAAGAGCCTCAAACCGTTTGTTCAAGGTCTTGACCAAGAAGTTTGACCATCTTTAGGTGGGCGGCCACATGATCTTTTGATGTCCCATGGGATCCAGTCAGTAATGGCTCTAGTCCAGCAGTCGCCTCCACTGGTTGTAATCACTGGCACACAAAAAGAAATTTAAAAAATATGAATTTTTTAAATTTAGTGTATGTAAGTTATACTCAAGAGATTGTGTTGGGAATGTGGGGTATCTCCTCAGTACTTAGGTAGCTCAATGGTAAGAATGAACACTTCTCAAGAAACACTTTGTAGAATATCACAGAAGCCCGTGGTGGAGAACTATCTTATTCTCCAGTCTTGGCTTTGCTCCCTTCTAGGTTTATAATTTTGGCTAAGCTAATGTAGCTTTACTTATCTATCTATCTATCTATCTATCTATCTATCTATCTATCTATCTATCTATCTATCTATCTATCTATCTATCTATCTATCTATCTATCTATCTATCTATCTATCTATCTATCTATCTATCTATCTATCTATCCATCCATCCATCCATCCATCCATCCATCCATCCATCCATCCATCCATCCATCCATCCATCCATCCATCCATCCATCCATCCATCCATCCATCCATCCATCTATCTATCTATCTATCTATCTATCTCTAATCTATCTTATCTATGTCTGTCTGTATATCTATCTATCTCTCTATCTCTCTAATCTATCTTATCTGTCTGTCTGTCTATCTATCTGTCTATTTGTCTGTCTGTCTGTCTATTCACTATTCATTCATTTATTTATTTATTATTTGCTTGTCTATTTATTTACTTATTTATTTACTTATCTATTTCCTATTTATTTATTTTTGCTTTTTTGGGTCACACCCAGCAATGTTAAGGGGTTACTCCTGGCTCTGCACTCAGGAATTACTCCTGGCAGTATTCGGGGGACCATATGGGATGCCTGGGATAGAACCTGGATCAGCCGCGTGCAAGGCAAAAGCCCTACCCGCTGTGCTATCGCTCCGACCCGCTAATGTACCTTTATAGAAATTTATTTTCTCATCCATTAAGTAATTTCTCTGTTAAAACAAAAACAAAGCAAGTGAGATGGTACAAAGGTTAAGGCTCTTGCCTAATACTCAGCTGGGCCCATGACCTTGGTTTGAATCCTGGCACCATATATGGTCTGCCAAGCACCACCAGGTGTGGCCCTGAGAACCCAGTTAGGTATGTCCCCAAACAAGACGTGTAAAAACAATAAAAGGCAGCCTCAAGAGAAAAGTGCTTCTTGGGAGATAACGACAATGTTAATGCAAAGAGCAAGGGTCCTGGACTACTCCAACTCCAGGCCACTCTCCTGCCAGGGCTTGTGGACGAGTCTCTCTGCTCCTTGAAGTCCTACTTGCCTCAGATTGCAGAGGAAGTGGCATCTGCTTCTTGGGATTGTTTTCTAAGACACGGTTTCATAAGCACAGAGCAAAGTGCCAGGCTCAGTAAGTAAGTGCTAGCTGTTGGACACTTCATCCTCAGTGAGGTTCCTGGGCCTGGCCAACAAAGCCATAGCTGCACATCAGGGAACAGAGCTCTCTTTGTGTACTCGGCTGTGGCTCAGCGAAAGGCAGTAAGTGGGGAGTGTCCACTGAAAATTTGCTTAAACTGTGAAGGACTGTGGAAGGTCCTGGTGCAGACAGCTCTTTTTTCCGTTTACACAGCAAATCTTTGCTATGTGTCAGCCCACAGAGCTGCCAGCACGACTGGGTCAGAAGAAGGTCACGGGACGCCAAGAGCACTCCCCGTCCACCCCAACGTCCAGCTCCTGGGGTGCTCACATTTTCTGCTATTTCTCTTTTCACACCAGGCCTTGACATCCTTCCTGCAACACCAGGTCCAGGCAACCGTCTGTGGAAACGGGAGTGAGATTCAAATGAAGGCTCTTGTTCAAAGTCCCCCTGAGAACTAGGACAAGACTCCCAACACTTGGGGTGATTGTAGACTCTGTGGGGGGGATAACTTTACGTTTTCATTCTTCTGCCACCTTTGTCCTTGCCTGTGCCTATGTCTGCAGCAGATACATGGGGTGGCTCTGTGGACTCAGGATCTCTGCAGGAAGGGTGACACAGCCAGTTCGGTCCATGCTGCTGCTTCTCAGACTCATCCTACAAGCCCTGAGGCTAGCCAATGTGCAGGACAACATAGACCAGCACCTGTCATCTATTTACTTCTAAAAGAAAATAGCATTTTCTTTTTTTCACAAGTATTAAAGTCTCCTAGGCCAGGGAACATGGGTATTCAACACAGGCTTCTCAAGGGAGTCTCAGATGCTGGGTCTTGAGTAGCTTCTTCCGTCATCGTACCACTACGAGCTTAGGGACTAAGACTTTATAGGAAATGTGCATTGATTCCTTTTTTTTATTTTACAGAGTGATGGGGGGTGGTGATTGGGCCATACCTGGTGGGGGTCTATTTCTGGTTCTGTGCTCAGGGATCATACTTGGAAGTGCTTGGGAGAACTGTAATTGGTGCTGCGGATTGAATCAGGATTAGCTATGTGCAAGGAAAAGACCTTCCCCTTTGTACTATCTTTCTAGCTCTAAGAATGAATGTACACTTTCTTTTATTAGCTTGTTTTGGGGCCACACTTGGTGATGCTCAGGGGTTACTTCTGTCTCTGCACTAAGAAATCACTCCTGGATGGTTCTGGGAACCCTATGGGATCCTAAAGATCTAATCCGGATCAGCCACATGCAAGGCTAGCACGTCACCTACTGTACTATTGCTCCAGCCCCACATTCTTGATTATTGAGGAGAGATGCTTAGAAGGCATAGACGGTGTAGTTCAGAGCCAGGGATTTTAAGTAGGTTTCAGTGAAGCTCCTAAACCCAGTCTGAAGAAGTCGAATCACTCTGTGACTTTGGCATGTGGCCAAAGATTCTGCTTTCTTAGAGTCAGCCTCTGTAGCAGGAAAGAAAACACTTTTTAGTGCTTGTGCTGTGTGCTAAGTACTTGGGTGTTGTATAGGTAATATGTATACATATCTATAATTTAATATGTATTTATAAAATAATATAACATATACATACAATATATGTACGAGACTCACAGACATGGGGCAGAGCTGCTACCAGCTCTCCCTGTGCCCAGCCGCTAATGAGGCACCGGGAGAGATGGCGGGTTCTAGCCCTGGCCCGCCACCCCAGCAGAGCCTCACAAGAAGCTAGACAACCACCCCCACTCCATGGGGGCCGCCATTTTCCACATCTGGACTTCCCTCTCATCAGAACTCCACCCAGCCTATCACAGCCTGGCTCACGCAGCTGCCTGTGACCACGTGGTTCATCAATAAATGCTGGAAATCAGAGGTGACTACAAGAGTATGCCACCTGCACGGCAGAGCCTGGCAAGCTACCCATGTCGTATTTGATATGTCAAATACCCGTAACAATTATATACCTCATTCTCATGTCCTGATGGATTGGTTTGAGGCTCTTTATGTTCCTGGAGCAAGCTCTACTAGCATGAGACAGGACATATGGAGATGTTACTGGTGCCCGCTAGAGCAAATCAATGATGAACGGGAAGACAGTGATACAGTGAGGAGAGATGACATTTCCCGGCGAGCAGAAGGCCCTGGGACAGCAATCTTGATGAAAAGAGATGTGACCCTAGATAAAATCGAAAGAAAAATGGGACTGCTTTTGCATTCTCTGTTCTACCTGCAGTTCCCTCTTCACATGCTTGATTAGGTTCAATGGACAGGACCAAGAAAGGGGAAATTTGTGAAATACTCAAGAAAAATATTCAATGTAGAGAGTCCCAGAAACCAGGTGGACAAAGAACAATAGTTGCTGAAGAAGACTGATGCTCAGAGCACGGAACTGAGAAATGGGGCTGTGTGTCGTAGCCAAAGCCTGGGAAAATAATTCAAAGAGAAAAGTGTGTAATGGGGTCTGTAGGGAAGTGACTCAAGTTAAAGTCTGTAAACTTAGACAGGCACAGGCCAGGGAAATCCTTATGTGAGCTGCTCTCTCTGCCAGACAGAGGCCAGACTGAACGGAATAATTTTCTTAAGTCTTAAAAGGTAGATGCAGAGACACTCTTTAAAAAATAAATCACACTTTATAAAACTGCAATGAGACACTTTTCACCTATTACGTTTAAGAGTAAAAGGATTAAGGCCTGGCGTGCAACCAAGTCTGCTCTATCCCCAGCACTGTTTGGACCTTTTTGCTTGGCAGGGTTGGTCCTGGAGGCCTGGGGCCACCTGAGCACACACGGCACAGGCCGGCAGGTGGGGTCTGGGCCCTCAGTGCCAGCAGGGGGTTCTGAGCTCTCAGCACCAGCAGGTGGTGTCTGGGCCCTTAGCACCAGGAGGTGGGATCTGGGCCCTCAGTGTCAGCAGGTAGGGTCTGGGCTCTCAGCACCGGCAGGTGGGGTCTGGGCCCTCAGTGCCAGCAGGGGGGTTTGGGGCCTCAGCAGCACACCAGACAGGCTGTGCAACAAGACTGTTATCTCTGGGGCCTTTTGAAGTCTGGCTCTTCCACTAGCCCCTCACCTGCCTCTCTTTGTGACCTGGAGGTCTTTTCCCAGCCACCTGGATCTCCTGGCGAATCAATCAGTTAATGGGAGTCTCCTGTAACAGAGGGACATCTGCTCCCTCTCCGGGAAGAGCAGAAGATCTGGAGGGATGTGTGCTTGCCAGCTTACTCCTTCTCTGTGTTGCGTGATGTCAGAGGTTCCCCAGCTAGAGGTCCGTGGCTCGCCCTACCACTGTGAGTCCGGCAGAAATGGCTGTTTCTGTGTTCATTTCCTGTTGTGGTGTTGGAGTGTTTGGGGCCTTGGTTTCTATCTGGTGCATCACCGCCATTGGATTACAAGATTCTGGAGGACAGGTGCTGCGCCTTACTGTCATTTATAGTCCACTGACTTTCCTCACTGCTTCCCCTGTATTTCCACTACATTGGATTTGTTTTGTTTTTATTTATTGGGGGAGGGTTGTGTTTCAGGCCACACCCAGCTGTGCTCAGGTCTTACTTCTGTATTCAGTGCTTACTTCTGGCTCTGTGATCAGGGAACTCTCCTGACAGAGCTCCAGGGATATGTGGACGCCGAGATGGTACTGGGTTTGGTCACGTGCAAGGAAAGTGTTCTAACTCCTGCACTATCTCTCTGGCTCAGGCTGCTGTGGAATCTTTGTTTCAGTGGCCACAGCTGCAGGTGGTGCAATGATACATGGATCAGTCTCACTGCTCCTCCAAAGGGGCTTTTCTGTCTCCACTCCTCTAACCCAACATTGTCTCTTACAAATGTAATTTGTGCATGATGAACGACCTAAAACCTGAGCTGTTCACGAGGAAGAGAGTGTTGTAAAACTCCTTCAAGAGCCGGTCGATAATCAAGAGTCAGGAACGCTGTCTCATTTGTCAAGGCGTCGAAAATCAGATGGGCTGGACATGTAATGTGATTTGGAGATGACCACTGGACTAGAGCCGTTACCGACTGGATCCCACGGGTCATCAAGAGATCATGTGGCTGCCCACCTACAAGATAGTCAGACTTCGTCAAGACCCTAAAAGAACGGTTTGAGGCTCTTCCTATTCCTGGAGCAAGCTGATACCATTGAGCTACACTGGCGCGTGATAGGGTCAAATGGAAATGTTACTGGTGCCCGCTAGAGCAAATCGACAAATAATGGGATGTCAAGTGATCAAGTGATCAAATATAATTAAAAATTTTTCTAATAGTTGCAGGTACATAAAATAAATGAACAGTATGTTTTAACATTTAACATTCAAATGCATTTAACACAATGCATTTGGGATACTATTATTTCAGTGCATGATCAATGTGAGAATTACGTTTCTATTATTTGATTTTTTGGGTCTGGGGCTGCCCCTGACTCTGTGCTTGTGGGTTGCTTTTGGTGCTGCTATGGCCATGGCCTTTCCACATAAATCTCAGTGAAGTATTTTAATTATTTGTTTTGTTCCTAAGTCTTCCAGATCTGATGTATGTTTGGTCGTGAAGCAAATCTCAGTTTGAACTGGCCATATCTCAGGTGTTCCATAACCACTTGCGGCTGGCAGCTGTGTATAGGACAGTCAGACAAAAACACCCCTTTCAACATTGTATAGGGCAGTCAGACAAAACCCTCTTTCAACAGTAGAGACCTCTCTATTTTCTCTTGAAGTCACTTCCCTGGGGCATTAAAATATTTGCATATTGGAGTTAACACCTTAACTCCAATATCTAAGAAACAGCTTTTCAGAAGTGTTCAAACAAATAAAAAAGGAGAAAGACACATCGCTTCAGTGCAGCTATGTTGCCGCTGGTGGAAGAGGCTGGACCCTGGGGTTCAGGCACGGATTTAAAGCCTAGAACTTCCCCTTAGACAGCTGCAGTGACCCAAAGAGTGCTCTTAAGCCTTTACTATCCATTTTCTAATCTATCCTGTAGTTTGGTTATTCACAAAGATTAAATCATCTTTTTTTAATTAAATAGTCCCTGGCACTCTATATGGTTCCCTGAGCACCACCAGAAGTGATCCCTGGGTATAGAACCAAGTGTAAGCCCTGAGCACTGCTGGGTGTCGCGCAAAACAAACAAACAAACAAATAAATAAATAAAATCTTCATGCAAAGGTCCGTAGGGGTTGTCAGTAAATTTCAGCTCCCATTATAACCACAGAGGAAAGTATGTCTGCAAAAATGTCTTGGCGATAAGGAATTGCATTATGCTGCAGTGCAGGACACAGCAACCTGAAAGCTGAGAAGGTGTTTTACTTACCATCTCCCAAAGCCCAGCACTGTGCCCACTCCACCAGGAACACACGGAAACACTTCGGTACCATCCCCAAGCGCGGGGACTATGCCTACTCCATGGTGAGCACACGGAAACACTTCGGTACCGTCCCCAAATGCCCGGACACGGAAGCACCGGAATGAAATGCATAAAGAGGCTGTAGAATGACTGAAGCTGCCCTTGAAATCTTCCTAAGGACAGAGATTGGAAAGTATGAGCACCGTGCATCCATCACTTGGAAGAAGATGCAGGGGCATGCAAAGAGGAGGCATTTGCTAACACAAGCCCAAGTAAAATACGGGAACTTACAGACCGTCTAGGGCTCTTAAAGGAGAGGCTTCTGGGCGGAGTGATAGCCCAGTGGGTGGAGCTTTTTGCCTTGCACGCGGCCGGCCTGTGCCGGCCTGGGTTCGATCCCCCGGCATCCCGTATGGTCCCCCGAGCATCACCAGGAGTAATTCCTGAGTGCAGAGCCAGGAGTAACCCCCTGAGCATGGCCGGGTGTGACCCAAAAAGAAAAAAAAAAGGAGAGGCTTCTGCTCTTTGCTCTCATAAGCTGTGTGTTGGACTTGGCCCATTCCCTGGGACAAGGGGCTCCCCAGTGTCCCCTTCTGGAGCCCCTTCTTAGCTCTGTGTCCTCTCTTACCAAACCCCTTGGATCTGTTAGGGCTTAGCTTATTGTTGCTGGATTTGAAGCTAGCCCAGAGAAATTCAGAGTTGATTCCAATATTAGGAACTTGGTTAAGGAGGGTCAAAAATATTGAGAATGTTCCTATATCCCCACCATCTTTATCTTTTCCTAAAAGGACAGGTGCAGAAAATTCAAGCTGAAATCTCTATTTTCAGTCACACAGGAAGTGTGCCTCACGGCTCAGCCTCTGAGTGAATTTATAGACCAGCCTGACACCCACCAGCCTGTAACCTAAACATGTGCTTGCCTGTTCTCTCTGCCCTCGAGACCCGTCCTTGTGCCAGGCAGACAAGGTGGTGGCTGGTATGTTGCCTGTAAAGCTGTGAATTTTATTTTTCTCCACCGTTACCTGTCTCTTTGGAACCACCCTCCAGCTGTGCCAGGGAACCCATCCTACTTGCTTATGGATTAAATTGCTCTTCTTGCTCCCCAGTGCCACCTACACAGTGAGTCAGCCCTTTCCCAAGATCACACACTCTCTAGAAAGGTTCTTATTTTAACTGTAAATCCTGAAGCATCACAGTGGGGTGCAGAACTGGGTATAGAACAAATGAATTTACAGTGGCTTTAGGCCAGCCATGTTAATAACACTTATATATAGGTAGACCAGAGAGAAAGTACAGTGGGTAGGGCTCTTGCCTTGCACATGGCCAACCTGGCTTCCATCCCTAAAATTTCATATGGTCCCAAACACCTGAGCATCATCAGGAATAATTTCTGAGAGCAGTGTCAAGAATAAGTCCTGAGGGGCCGGAGCCATAGCCCAGCGGGTAGGGCGTTTGCCTTGCACATGGCCGGCCTATGCCAGCCCAGGTTCGATCCCCCGGCATCCCATATGGTCCCCGAGCACCGCCAGGAGTAATTCCTGAGTGCAGAGCCAGGAGTAACCCCTGAGCGTCGCCGGGTGTGACCCAAAAAGCAAAAAAAAAAAAAAAAAAGAATAAGTCCTGAGCACTACCAGGCATGGCCGCCAAAACAAAACAAATAGACTGTATATATGTACAGGCAACAGACAGACAGACAGACACACACACACACACACACACAGGGCCCAAGAGATAATATGAAGGGTAAGATTGACCCAAATTAGATCCCAACACCACACATGGTTTCCTGTGTTCCCACAGAAAGATGCGTGACCCCTGGGTGCAGAGCCAGGAGTAAGCTCTGAGTTTAGCTGGGTATAGCTCAAAACCAAACGAACAGGAAAGCAAACTAAAATGCAGTCCTTTCCACATGTGTGAAAAGAGACCGTTAATGCTTCCAGTTTAAAGCTTAGGGCTGTCAGGGCTGGAGTGATAGGACAGTGGTTGGGGGCACTTGCCTTGCACACAGCCAAACCCAGGTTCAATACCCGACATCCCACATGGTAACCCCCCCCAGCACCACCAGGAGTGATTCCTAAGTGCAGAGTCAGGAGTAACCCCTGACCATCGCTGGGTGTGACCCAAATAGCAAAAAAAAAAAAAAAAAGCTTAGAGCTGTCTGGAGGAAGAGGCCAATGATGCACCCTGCTTCCTTCGTCCTGTAATACAAAATTTGATTTTATGTATTATTCTCAATAGATGAGAAATTCACATTTGAAATAATAGAAAGAGGACAGGTTTTGTTTTATGAAAGGCCCACAGCACTTTCCAACATCCTGGCTGAACAAAATATGCACATCAACTCCTGCCTCTGAGAGAGGGTGTGTTCTGATGCCCCTGAGACAGGGTGTCTTCTCATTCCCCTGAGACAGAGAGACAGAGTGTATTCTAAGTGTGAGAAAATGCAATCCCAGAGTCAAGGGCATACCATTCTTTAAGAAATACTAGCGAGGGGCTGGATTGATAGTAAGTGGTAGGGCATCTGCCTAGCATGTGGCAGACCAGGGTTCAATCCACAGCATCCCATATGGTCCCTCAGGACAGCCAGGAGTAATTCCTGACTGCAGAGCTAGGAGAAACCTCTAAGTATCACTGGATTTGACCCAACAGAGCAGAAAAAAAAATAAGGAAGAAAAAGAAACATTAGAAAACAGACTCAAAGCCAAAGGCTGGAAAGCAATTCTTCAAGGAAGCAACTTCCAAAAGACCAGAGCCATCATACTAGTATCCAACAACATAGATTTCAGGTTGATAAAAGGTTAGAAAAGACAGTGAAGGTCATTTCTTAATAATCAAGGGAGATGTACACCAAGAAGAAATTACACTCCTAAACATATATGCACCCAATGAGAGACCAGAAAAGTACCTAAATAGCTGCTAATAGACTAAAAGGAGGAAGTTGGTAGCAACATAATAGTAGCTGGAGATTTCAACACCACCTTGTCACCTATTGATAGATCAATGATACTAAAACACAGGAAGGAAATACCGATTTTGAAGAAAGAAATAGAAGAGAGAGGTCTAGTAGGTATAGACACAGGACTTTTCATTCCCCAAAAGCCAAATACACATTCCTCTCCAGAGCATTTGTGACACTATCCAAGACAGATCACACGATAGGCCACAGAACATACCTCCATGAAATCAAGAAGACAGAACTGGTATCAACTATCTTTTCAGATCATGATGCACTGAAAATAGAAGTTAATCGCACAAGAACCAGAGAATCAAATCAAACACCTGGAAATCACTATTGAACAACAAGTGGGTTAGAGAGGAAATCAAAAGATTCCTGAAAACAAATGAGAATGAGGACATGAGCTAACGGAATTTGTGGGACACAGCAAAAGCAGTGCTAAGAGGGAAGTTCATAGCTCTGTAAGCATTCATCAGGAAGGAAGAAAGGGCCCACATAAATAATTTTAATTCACACTTACGGTCTTGGAAAATGATCAATAAAAGGAGCCCAAACCAGGCAATAGGAAGGAAAGAAATAATGCAACTTAGAGCTTTAGAGCTGGAATCCCAAGCTACAATCCAAAAAGATCAGTGAAAGCAAAAGCTGGTTCTTTGAAAAAATATACAAGACTGATAAACTACTGACAAGACTCATGAAGAAAGCATGAGAGAGAATGAACCCTAATAAACTGAATGAGAAATGAAAAGGGGGACCTCACAACAGAAACCACAGAAATTCAAAGAATTATTAAAGATTGCTTTGAGAATCTTTATGCCATGAAACAAGAGAACCTAGAAGAAATGGATAAATTCCCAGATTCCTGTAACTTCCCAAAGCTGAACCAAGAAGATTTGGAGCACGGAAACAGACCTATCACTATTGAAGAAATTGAAACGGTAATAAAAATGTCCTCCCCCCAAAAAAAAAAAAAAACACAAAGCTTTGGCCCAAATGGATTCCTGAATGAATTCTTCCAAAACTTTAAAGAGGACCTACTGCCAATCATTTTGAAGCTTTTCCAGGAAAATGAATAAACAGGTCGTATATCATGACCAAGTAGGATTCATCCCAAGAATGCAAGAATGGTGTAACATTCACAAGTCAATCAGCATAATACACCATATCAATAAAAGAAAAATTAAAATCATATGATTATATCAATAGATGCAGTGAAAGTGTTTAACAAGATTCATGATAAAAACTCAACAAAATGGGAGTTGAAGGAACTTTTCTCAATATAGTCAAAGCTATCTACCACAAGCCCCCATGCAAGCATTAATCTCAGTGGGGGGAAAAAAGGAAAGCCTTTCCCCTAAGATCAGGATCAAGACAAGGGTGTCCATTCTCATCATTCCTATTCATTATAATACTGGAAGTACCTTCCATAGCAGTTAGGTAAGAAAAACATATCAAGGGCATCTAGATAGGAAAGCAAGAAGTTACGTTTCCACTATTTGCAGATGCCATGATACTATACTTACAAAATCCTAAACACTCTACAAAAAAGCTCCTAGAAACAATAGATATGTATAGCAAAGTGGCCAGTTACAAAATCAATATCCAAAACTCCATGACTTTCCTATATACAAATAATGAAGAAATGGATGTTTTACAAAATCCCATTTACAATTATACCTCAGAAAATCAAGTACCTTGGAATCAGCTTAATGAAAGAGGTGTTGACCTATACAAATAAAACTACAAAACACTACTTCAAGGAATAAGAGAGGACATAAGGAAATGGAGACATATCCCCTACTCATGGATCAGGAGGATTAACAGACAAAATGGCAGTACTCCCCTAAGCATTATACAGATTTAATGTGGTTCCTATAAGAATATCAATGACATTTTCAAAGAAACAGATCAAACAGTCCTGAAATCCATAAGGAACAATAAACCCCCATGAATAGCTAAAGCAATCCTTGGGAAAAAGAAGATGGGAGGCATCACCCCCAACGTCAAACTTTGGGTAGTAATCAAAACAGCATGATATTGGAATAAAGGCAGACCTGTAGATCTATGGAATATAATTGAATATCCTGACACAGAGCCTTAAGTATATGATCACTTAATCTTTGATAAGGGAACAAGAAATATGAAGTGGAGCAAGGAAAGCCTCTTCAACAAGTGGCGCTGGAAAAACTGGACAGACACATGCAAAAAAAATCAACTCAGACCTCTTTCTATACCAGGCACAAAAGTCAGATCAAAATGGATTAAAGATCTCAATATCAGATCTGATTCCATAAGGTCTCCATGGAAGAAAATGTAGGCAGAACCTTCCATGACATTGAAGCTAAAGAAATCTTCAAGGATGGAACACCACTAACCAAGCAAGTGGAACCAA
Source organism: Cryptotis parvus (assembly GCA_021461705.1). Lineage (NCBI taxonomy): Eukaryota > Metazoa > Chordata > Mammalia > Eulipotyphla > Soricidae > Cryptotis > Cryptotis parvus. Next base: position 759 of record JAJIBD010005914.1, on the reverse strand, counting down.
AGATAAATATATGGGACTACATTAACTAAGAAGCTTCTGAACCCAAAAGAAATAGTTACCAAGATACAAAGACAGTTCACAGACCGGAAAAAATATTTACCCAATATCCATCTGATAAGGGGTTAATATCCAAGATATATAAGGCACTGGTAGAACTTTACAAGTAAAAACCATCCAAACCCATCAAAAAAATGGGGAGAAAAAATGAACAGAAACTTCCTCAAAGAAGAAATACAAATGGTCAAAAAACACCTGAAAAAAATGCTCTACAGAGTCAAAGTGAGAGTGCAGCGGATAGGGCCTTTACCTTTTACACGGCTGACTGGGTTCAATCCCTAGTATTCCATATGGTGTCCCATGCACTATCAGGATTAATTCCTGAGTGTAGAGACAGGAGTAACCCCTGAGCATCACCGGTGTGATCCAAAAAAAGCCAAAAAAAAAATCTCTTCCTCATTAATCATCAAGGAGATGAAATCAAAACAACGAGATATGAGATATCATCTCACACCACAAAGACTGGCACACATCAAAAAGAACAAGAAAAACCAATGCTGGCATGGATGTGGGGATAAAGGGACTCTCAACAATTGTTGATGGGAATGCTGATTGGTCCAACTTTTTAAAATTTTTTTTATTAAATATTTTATTATACCACCGTGAGATATACAATTACAACATTGTTCATGTTTAGAGGTTTCGGTCACATAGTGTTCCAGCACCCCACCTTCCACCAGTGCCCCAACTGTTTTTTTGTAC